>CATIWC010002918.1:0-62418 GCA_948472305.1 Vicia faba | reverse complement strand
TATGGAGTATATGAATAGAATCTTTCATGAGTATCCTGATAAGTTGTGGTGGTCTTTATTGATGACATTCTTATCTATTCTAAGAGTAAAGCAGAGCATGCCGAGCATTTAGGAATTGTGTTATCCGTTCTGAAAGAGAATCAGTTGTTTGCTAAACTTTCTAAGTGTGAGTTCTGGTTGGAGAAAGTGAGTTTTCTTGGTCATGTGATATCTTGTGGAGGTATTGTCGTGGATCTAACGAAGATTGAAGTCATGTTCGAATGGGAATGCTCCTAAATCTATTTTTGAGATACGAAGTTTTTCTTGGTTTAGCTGGTTACTATCGTAAGTTCATTGAAGGTTTTTCCAAGTTAGCTTTTCCTTTGACACAGTTGACTAGAAAGGGTCAAGCGTTCGTATCGAATACTCAGTGTGAGGATAGCTTCCAAGAGCTTAAGAGGAGGTTGACTACTGCTCCTGTATTAATTCTACCTAATCCATCCGAGCCGTTTATTGTGTATTGTGATGCTTCATTGATGGGGTTGGGTGGTGTGTTAATGCAAAATGGGCAAGTGGTGGCTTATGCTTCGAGGCAACTTAAAGTGCATGAGAGGAATTATCCAACTCATGACTTGGAGTTGGCAGCTGTTGTTTTTGTATTGAAAATTTGGAGGCATTACTTATTTGGATCGAGATTCGATGTTTTCAGTGATCATAAGAGTTTGAAATATTTGTTTGACCAGAAAGAGTTAAATATGAGGCAGAGGAGATGGTTGGAGTTCTTGAAAGATTATGATTTTAGTTTGAATTACAATCCTGGTAAGGCGAGCGTGGTTGCCGATGCTTTGAGTAGGAAATCATTGCATATGTCTATGTTAATGGTGAAATAATGGGAATTGCTTGAACAGTTTCACGACTTAAGTTTCGTTTGTGAAGAGACTTATTTTGGTGTGAAACTTGGTATGTTGAAACTTACAAGTGGGATCATGGATGAGATAAGAGAAAGACAAAAAGAGGACTTGGTTTTGGTTGACAAGTTGACTTTGTTAACCAAGTCAAGGTGGAGAGTTTAGAATTGATGAGAACAGAGTTCTGAGATATCGTGATCGAGTTTGTGTTCCTGATGTTGGTGATGTGAAAAAGAGGATCCTTGAAGAAGGACACCGAAGTGGATTGAGCATTCATCCTGGTGCCACAAAGATGTATCAAGATTTGAGAAAGTTGTTTTGGTGGCCTTGTATGAAGAAGGAGATAGCGGAATTTGTGTATTCATGTTTGGTTTGTCAAAAGTCCAAGATTGAGCATCAGAAGCCATCTGGATTGTTGCAACCTTTGTCTATTCCAGAATGGAAGTGGGATAGCATCTCCATGGATTTTGTTTCAGGTTTACCAATGGACTCCAAGTAACCATCAGGCTATTTGAGTTATAGTGGATAGATTGACGAAATTTGCTCATTTTATTCCAATTCGAATGGATTACTCGATGGAGAGACTTGCGAAGTTGTATGTGGAAAGAATTGTGTGTTTACATGGTATTCCGACGTGTATTATTTCGTCTAGAGATCTTAGATTTACTTCTAGATTTTGGGAAGGTCTGCAAAGAGCTTTGGGTACTAAATTGCGTTTGAGTTCCGCTTATCATCAATAGACCGATGGCCAAACGGAAAGGATGATTCAATCACTTGAAGATCTTTTGCGGGCATGTGTGTTGGAACAAGGAGGTTCATGGGAGAGTTACTTACCTTTGATTGAGTTTACCTATAACAATAGTTTTAATTCTAGTATAGGTATGGCTCCTTTTGAGGCATTGTATGGAAGGCGTTGTAGGACACCTTTATGTTGGTCGAATCGGGAGAGAGTGCGGTGGTTGGACTGGAGATTGTGCAACAAAATACGGATAAGATTAAGTTGATTAGAGAGAAGATGGAGATTTCTCAAAGTCGTCAAAAGAGCTACCATGATAAGAGGAGGAAGCCTCTTGAGTTCAAGAAGGATGACCATGTGTTTTTTGAGAGTGAATCCTACTACGGGTGTTGGTCGGGCCAATTAAATCGCGGAAGTTGACACCTCGATTTATTGGTCCATATCACATTTCGGAGAGGGTTGGTAACGTGGCTTATAGGATTTCATTACCACTATCACTTTCAAATCTCTATGATGTGTTTCATGTTTCGCAATTGCGAAAGTATATTGCGGATCCGTCACATGTAGTTCAAGTGGACGATGTGGAAGTTAGAGATGACCTAACTGTTGAGACTTTGTCGAAAAGAATCGAAGATCAGAAAGTGAAACAACTTAGAGGAAAAGAGATTGTTTTGGTAAAGGTTGTGTGGGGTGGTTCGGCTAACGGAAACGTCACTTGGGAGCTAGAGAGTCGGATGATGGAATCATATCCCGAGTTGTTCGTTTAAGAGGTAATTTTCGAGGCCGAAAATCTTTTTAAGTGGGGGAGAGTTGTAACACCCCGATTTAATTAATAGTATTTATATTATTATTATTTTCTATAAATTATCAATTGATATTTAATTTGGTAATTTGATAATTATTTATTCTGTTATTCGGTCCGATAGTTGATTATATCGATTTATTTGATTTATCGGTAAATAATTATTTTATATTATAATGATATGTTTGACGGGTGTTATTGGATTAATTAACGATAATTGATTAATTAAAGTATTTAATTAATTATATTAAGTTAAATTAATTAAATAAACTAAATAAGTTTTATTAATATTATATATAAATGAAGTTACGTACAGTATATATATATATATATATATATATATATATATATATATATATATATATATATATATATATATATATATATATATATATATATATATATATATATATATATATATATATATATATATATATATAATATATATATATATATATATATATATATATATATATATATATATATATATATATATATATATATATATATATATATATATATATATATATATATATATATATATATATATATATATATATATATATATATATATATATATATATATATATATATATATATATATATATATATATATATATATATATATATATATATTATATATATATATATATATATATATATATTTATGTAGAACATATTGTTAGTTATATATAATATATAAGTTACATAATATATATGTTATATATAATATATATATGTTATGCATAAGCAGTAAGTACATAATATATATATTATATGTATGTTAAAGAAAGAGAAGAAGAAAAGACCGTAAGTTATATTATATTAAGTATATATATATATATATATATATATATATATATATATATATATATATATATATATATATATATATATATATATATATATATATATATATATGTTACATTAGATAGTAAGTGATAATATATATTATATGTTAGGTAGGTTAGATGTTTATAAAGAAAAAGGAGACAGTAAGTTAAAAACAAAAATAGAAACAGAAGGTGAGAAAGAGAGAAACAGAAGAAAATAGGAAGAAGAGGAAAGGAAGAAAAACTAGGGTTCCAAGGGAAAAGCTGTTGTAGATCCAAATCTCTCCGCTTGCAAAATCAGAACATCCCTAAGGTAAGGGTTTGACTTCCTCTAATGTTGTAGTATATGATTTTTAGTTTTGGTTTAGGAATAATGTTAGGGTTTGAGGTAGAAGATGAGGGTTTGGTTAGATCTATTTTTGGGTAACATTAATAGGAAGATTTATGTACATGGAAGTAGTTTTTCTGTGAGAATTTGTGGAAAATAAGAGTTACTAGAAGTAAGAAAAATTGTGTTTGTTTCTAATTTACCGGTATAGACGGTGTTGTACTCCAAAATTTGCCCTCTCATTTTTCTCAAGTTTACTCCCCATCCAATCCCGAGCTTTGGATTACAAATTTTTCATGAAGATCACTCCCAAGACCAAAACAGTCATCTACGCTGAAAGGACAAACCTTGACCTCTTGATTAAAATCAAATCCAAAAAATCTTATTTCAGCAAAACACGCTTGAAACGGGAAGTATTCCAGCTAAGATTAAAAAAAACAAATTTCTAAGTACTTGAGATTTTCCAAGTATTTAAGAAAAAAGGCACTTTAGAACCTCTGAACCAACCTCCAGGTAGAAATGGTCAGAAGTTACAAACTTGGCTCAGCACATAACATTCAGTCAGAAGTTGGCTCTTCAGCAGCTACACCAACTCAGATTAGAGGTTGTAAACATGGTTCAGCATGCAATCTTTAAACAGAACATGGCCCTTTCAGCAAGTAGGCAAGTTCATCCAGAGTTTGTTAGAAGAATGCAAAGAAGGCAACAAAGCTTGAAACTCCTTCAGAACCTACTAGAATCAGAAGATGAAGAGGTCAGAAGAGTGGGTATAATACTGAAGCAGAATCTCTAAGTCCAGAGTTTTCAGAGGCAGATCAAAAGAACATGTTGGAAAATCTAGAAAACCCTCAGAATTTGTTGGGACAGCAAGAGGCCAAGGTCAGAGCTTGGTTTGCGTTGTTTTTTGATAAAGCAGAACTGCTGGCTCAGGTTATAGGTAATGATGCAAAATCTCCTATTACAAGATTTCTGATTTTTGACAAATCTTATCACCATTTAATGCTCATTAATGCTCACAACCACTTTTGAGCATTTATCCAAGGGGTCTCTCCACGTGTGGCATAGTAACACCCTCGTGCAAGTTTAGGCATGGATATATACACCACTTTTCGCCTATGGGTATCACTTTCCCTTAATCTTCGCCTATTGTTCCAGCCTAGGCTGAAAAGCTGTCCACCATCACAACTTTCCATAAACTTCCTTCAAGAACAAGTTAACACCTACTGCATAGTATTGGCGCCATTTAACGTTTAAAAATTCACAAAGCCTTTCCTATAAATAGGGCACCATTGTCCACTGAAAAAGGGTCGGGGTCCAAAATCCAGAAAAATTGCTAGAAGAAGAACAGAAAACTCTAGCAAGAAAACATTGTGAAACTCTGCCAAAATTCCTGGTGTTTCATAACTTTGAACTTCCTGCCTCCAAACTTCATTGATACCCAATTTGCTTCCTGACTAAGAGAACGCCCATACAGTTTCTGACCATATATATATATATATATATATATATATATATATATATATATATATATATATATATATATATATATATATATATATATATATATATATATATATATATATATCTTCTCCATCCACCATTCAAAAAAGAACCTGTCCAGAACACCATTAGAGCTAAAGCTAGCTCCAATTCATAGATTTTCTTCCTACATTGAGGTAAACACCTGCCGACTCACACCATGCTGCTAAGCATCATTAGCTTTACATGCTCAATAAACACAATGTAGATATCATGATGCTGCTACTGTACATGTTTTGAGATTTTCACGCCTCTGTATGTTTAAGTAGGAAGTGAATCAGTACAGAACCTGCCTCTGACTTGTTGGTTCTGTCTTCTGAAAGCTATGACACCTGCTGAAAGTGCCTTAAGCATGATTTCTGTTTTGGGGAGAAATAACCAAATTGTAGATGTTCTGACTAGCACAACAGGAAACCAAGTTCTGATTTTGACGCCAGCACTTCCGAGACCTATTTTATTAACAATGATATCAGAACCTCTGAAATTTTTTATATTCTCAGCAAGGTCAGAACTTCTGACTTCCCCACTAACAAACTTCTGTTTTGCAGCGCATGGGAGTCAGAACTTCTGACCTTCCCACTAACAGGTTTTTGTTTTGCAGGGCACCAGAGTCAGAAGTTTTGACTCACACATTTTCACTAACAGGTTGATATCCTGCAGCAGGCCTGGGTCAGAACTTCTGACTTCCTCTCAACATCGCGCTAGCCCCCTCTCTCTTTCTCTTTTTCTTCCCCTTGTTGTTTTCTTTTCTTATTTATTTTTCTCGTTGAACCATCCCCATGTATAAATGTGTATCCCCCACCCCCCTAAATATTGTAATAGCGTAGGATTTTACATTTCTGCATTTTTATTGCTTTCAAATATAAATGTTAGCAATTAGGATATGTATGGCAAGATAAAATCAATGAAATAGAAAATCCTAATTCAAGATAAAAATGCATGCAATAAAACACACTTGCACACAAACACCCTTAAGGTATCTCCACTTGGTTGCCTAAATAAAAATGGCCATGGTATGCATGCAAAGTATCTTGGAAAAACAAAACAAAATAAGATCATAGTCCCTCGATGACGCTATCAAAAGGTTGCCTAAAACAAATGATCTTAGTCCCTCAAAACTTGCTAAGATACTTGGCACCATTGCTATCATGGTCATACGATGAGCCACGCCCATCCCGTTTAACATCCAAAGATAGGGTTGTCTACCAAAACAATGGTAAATCAACAATGTCAAAGGAATAAAAATGTGTAGGAAAGACTTTTGAGTAGGTAGATGCTTCTAGTTACTTGATCAAATTTGCAAAACAATCCTTGCTATTTTCAAACTATCACACACACATTTTCAGAACATTTCCAAACAACTTTTAAAACCATACAAAGCACCATTTCAAACAATTGAAAAAGCAAAGTAAGTGATCTAAATCAAGTAACTAAGAGCCCATGGAAAACCATGGATGAAAAGGGTGCTAGCACCTTCCCTTTTCATAATCTACCCCCCGAACTCAAAACAATCTCAAAGGTCTTTCCTGTGCTTTTTTACCTTTCCTTTTGGATAAAATAAAAGTCAGTGGCGACTATTGCTAAATCGCAACATTTGTGAACACCAAACGCAAAACCTCAAGTCAGTTCTCCCACCATATCACAAAATTGGCGACTCTGCTGGGGAGTAATATAATAAAAGTGGGGTTACCTTAGGGTTTTCGATCACCTTTACATGCTTATCTTGCTTGACTTGTATGCTTTACACTTTGGTTCTATTGTTTGGGTTTGAATCCTCTACCCGGATTTGGGAAACATTCATAGGTAAATAGCAATACATTGTGGAAACTGTGCGGGGTATACCGACATGGTCTAAGCAATAGCTATATTAGTGCAACATATTTGTGGGTACCGGTAGCCTTTGAGTCAATCAAAGAGAATATGGGGCTTCTGAGTGATGTCATGAAGCACTAATGGACTTTTAGAACCTTTACTTGACCAACTTGGCCTTTTAGGATGTAGTGATATGACCGGCTTTGGTGCAGTCCGAAGTTGGTAGATACTCGATACTACACTCATTGAGGGTTGGTTCCTTGGAATATTTCGGTCGCCAGTAAAGAGGCTGAATTGAAACAATGAACAAGGAAACAATCCAGTGATATTGAGCTCCTTAGAACCCGGTTACTATTTCTAGGACAGGTTGAGCCAACTAAACTTCAAGAGGGTACTTACCTATGAAACCCCATTCAAGCCTAAACTAGGAACTTGTGTGACTTGCTTGTACATATATACTTATGCATAACATCATGTACATCATGAAGCATCATATGCATCCACTAACCATTTCAAGGATTTGGATTTTCATCTTTGTTCCTGTTTTGTAGGTTATGGATTCACTTCGCAGGAAAACTGTTCAAGTCAACCTTGTAAGAATTCCTCCTCAACTCAAGGAGCTAGCTTCAAGGATTCCTGAGAATTCTCCATTCACCGAGAGGCATGGTCGTCTTCTCAACTTAGTCACCACAAACACTGAGGAGGATATGCTGAAAGTTCTCTTCAAGTTCTTTGACCCTTTGCATCATTTCTTCACATTTCCTGACTACCAACTTTTGCCTACTTTGGAGGAATTTTCTCAACTCTTGAGGATTCCTATTCTCAATCAACTACCCTTCAACGGTATGGAAAGAGATCCAAATCCAAAAGACATTGCTTAAGCCTTACACTTGCACTCCTCTGATGTCATAACATGTTGGGAAACTAGAAGTGGTGTCAAAGGCTTCTTGTCAAAGTTTCTGTTTGAGAAGGCCCAAAGCTGTTGGAATTCTATGGACTTACAAGCTTTTGAGGAGATTGTAGCTCTTCTCATCTATGGGATGGTCTTGTTCCCTAACCCTGACCAACTTATAGATGTGAACACTGTCAAAATCTTCATGGCTCGCAACCCGGTGCCTACTTTTCTTGGGGATATCCTCCACTCTTTTCACACTCGTACAATGAGGAAAAGAGGTGTTCTCATGTGTTGCACTCCTCTACTGGCAAGATGGTTTATTTCTCATCTTCCCCAATCAGTCTTGAACAATGAGCAAGGTTTGAGGTGGTCACAACGATTGATGACTCTTACCCATTCAGACATTCATTGGTGTTCTCGATCAAAAGAGAATGTTATTATTGACCATTGTGGAGAATTCCCTAATGTCCCTCTACTTGGCATTAGAGGAGGCATCACCTACAACCATTGCTTGGCTCTGAGACAGTTTGGTTATGCCCGAAGGGATGGCCCACAGGATATGCTGATTCAAGGATTGGTTTTCAAGTTCGACAACGACAACCAAAGACTCCGACAAAGGTTCATCCGAGCTTGGAGGATTCCCAACAAGGTGGACAGTAAGACCTTGGGACACAAGAATTCCATCCCTCTTGAGCCTTACCTCAAGTGGGTACGAACCCACGCCCAAAGTATTATGATCCCTTACCCCTAAATTCTCCCTGTGATTATAGAGCCTGTTATGGAAGGAGAGGTTCCATACACCCTCCTACATCCTGACATGCCAAAATCACTCGAAGATTTACAAAGGAGTTGGATACAGCTCAAGAGAGAGCGCGATACTTTTGAAGCCCAATTCTACGCAAGCGAGAAGAAGGTTTTTGAACTCACTCGTCTATTTCACGAAGAGCAGACTCTCAACACCTACATTACGCCAAAGAGGATGCGCAACGTCTTTTTATCTTAGAATTTTGTACTATTTTTCCCTAGGGGAATTGATGTAAACAAACTCTATTTTTTATAACATTTGTTCCCTTTTGTTTGACACAAATTTGAATTTTCAAATCCTTGAAAACATCGCATGAATACATATCATTCATCATAAGCATAAACAGGCCTTTGCTACAAGTCTCCTTATCTCCCTACTGTTTATTTCAGTGAGAGATGGCTCTAGAACAGACAATCAAAGATATCCAGGATCAAAACGCTCAACTTCGAGAATTGTTCTTGAACCTATCCAAGGGACAATAAGAGGTCAAGGTGCTCCTCACCAGGGGCATGATCATGGGAAATCCTGGGGAAGACAGGGATGACCAGTTGGAAAGGCTACAAATTGAAATGGCAACAATGAAAGTCCAGATGATGGGACAGCTGGTGGGCCAGATAGCTCTCATTCAAAACTTGGCTCAAGGACAAGAGCTAAGGGTCCTCATCAACAAGCTTCATCGAGATGGATGTAACCAAATGGGGAAAACATCTAGGATTGGGGATCAAGTCATCATTCGGCCTCCTTTGAGACAAGAAGTCAAGAGAAGACCTTCCCAATTTGCTTCCAAGTCGGGAACCCAGAAACCACATCGTCAACAAGGACAGGGTAACCAAAATAAACAGGTCCCAGCCATCAGGCAGTTCACCAAACTCGACGTACCTATATCACAGGTCTTACAACACCTACTGAACTTGAATTTGGTCACATTAAGGGATCCTCCTCGGAATCCCAATACCTCTGCTCCTAGTTATCATCCCAATGCATTATGTGCATACCACTCCAATAATCCTGGACATGATACGAATAACTGTTGGGCTTTGAAAAATAAGATCCAAGACTTGATTGACAGAGGAATGCTAGAGTTCACACAAGGTGGCCAGACTGAATTTTTCTGTCACCCTTCAGAGGCTCACCACCCAAAGTGACAAGTTCAGACAAAGAGGCTTCTTCTCATTTGAATTTTCAAGTTGTAATTTATTTTTTGTTATTCAAACAATTATCTATTAATGTCAAACTTTGTTTCATTAATGCATTGCATATGTTTGTCTTGATTTAATCCATTCATTTAAACTATGATTTTTACTCACATCATGACATTCAACTCTTGCTAAAAGTTATAAGCCTTTAGAGGGAGGATGACGAAAATAATGCCATAATCTCATATAGTATGCTTTTGGACAGACCTTGCTGACGATGTACAAGCATTTCTTTCAAATCCTAAACACCGGAGTAATAAGGAAGATAATCCCTAGTCAACCCCTTCGAGCCAAAGAAGTAGATGTTTTGTTTAACCCAAATTGAAACCCTTAATCAAAACATGGGGCAGGGTAGTCTCTCAGTTAATTCAAATGTGCGTTTAGCCGCAAATTCTCATTTCGTAATACAATGGATGACGTCAAAAATGTTCCTCTGGAATCAAAAGACGGTGATGGTTCCCTATCACACAGGCAGTCATTATCTCTCAAAAGAAAAGCCCATTAATTCAAAACCTACAAAGGAAACTTAAGAAAACTGGGGTATCCCGCTGACTGTAATTTCAAAACAGGAACAGTCAGGAAAAAGTTAGGGATAAAAAACCAATCAGAAGAAAGAGGTCACTACAAATCCTCGACAACATGAAAAATGTTGCAAAAATGACTGTCTTCCGACAAACTTAACTTGTCTGAACCATCGCCAAAACATCATTCCAGACTCAATTGGAGTTCAAACGCACAATTAACTGAGTTTAGGACTTAAGAACATCACGAAGAGCGGGTGGGTACAAATATACTTTGAGCCTTTATCCTTTGTTTCTTAAACCGTGAACCAAGCCACGTTACAATCCTTCAATAATTGAAGCATGAGTTAGTTCGAAAGCATACTGTTACAAAAGGTATCCTGACTCCTATAAGGCTTTGCTCTGAATCCTGAGATTGAACTTTCTTACAAAACTCCTTTACTTTCAGAAACGCATTTTTAATTTCAAGACAAGCATAAACTTTGCATTATTTAAATATCACTGTTTGCATATGGCTATTTGTTTGAACAGCAAAGAAATTCACACCTCGAATATCCAATGAACGAAAGCTCTCCCAATGAACAAAATCGATTCAAGAAGGATGACGCTCCTCCTATCAACAGGGGAACATGACATGTCACTATCCAGCGCCATGGGGAAGTCTAGTCAAGATTCCAAGAAATCTCTCAAGAATTGCAGAGTAACCAGGGGCAAGTCTCCATCCCCGTCACTTAGGGCGTTGAACGTCAATCCCGACAAAGGTTTGCATACAATCAAACATTTCCAGTAAGTGCCACAAGCATTTTCTAATAGGGGTAATGTTGAATCTCCCCAAAATCCTTCTCACAGGATGATCCCCCAGCCAGAGTTTAATCTCTGAAAACCTTTCCCCAGTGGAGATAACTTCAAGAATCCTTGAGAACTTCCCAACGATTTCATCACCTCTCTAGCAGATTGACAACAAGGTTTATTTCCATGAAAAACTACAGGTTCCCCAATTTGAGTTTGCTTCTCCGACTTCTGCAAATCAAAGGACCAGAACTCCTCTTCCCAAGAAGACTATTCTACAATCCTCGGCAAGTCACTGTGAAACCTAGACCCGACCAGATATCAGTTCAACTTCGACTCCTCAGTAGAGCAACGGACAACCGAGACTCTTGGACTCTTTCCCCAAGAAGGAATAAACATTCCCCCCACGGAGTTTTCAATATTCCCCAGCGGAGTTTCTCCTCAAACGACAAAATAGGAGTCCCCGGTGAAAACATTCTAAGCAAAGTTTGAAGACACACATACTCTTCAACAGCAGTCCAGGATTTAACAAACTACCCGTCATTCGTCAAGGATTTATTTTCCCAGATAAAAATACATTTGTAAACATTTCACATTTACATACATGATAAGGGCATACGACACAATCTCATTTATTTAGAGAATATCATGACATCATTCCATACATCATGACATTGCATATGACTAACTCTTTACCTTTTCATGGAAAGAAAAATCAATAAATATTGTTGACCACTTATACGACCTGGTAGTCCTCTCAAAAACTACGTCTATTGAAGGACTGTTTCAGCAGACTCCTCAGAAAGATGCCCTCACAAGACCTTCTCTGGTTCAGTCAGATCGACACTAAGATCTCCCTTATTCTTATTCCAGTTGAAGATATTCCAAGACTTTTGTGTGGTTCAATTAAATCGATTATAATATTTTTCTGATTCTTATCTAGTCAAAGTTAACCCAAGATCTTCTCTGGTTCAGTCAGACCGACACTAAGATCTCCCTGATTCTTATTCCAGTTGAAGATATTCCAAGACTTTTGTCTGGCTCTGTTAAATAAATTCTAAGATTTTTTTGATTCTTATCCAGTCAAAGTTAATCCAAGACCTTCTCTGGTTCAGTCAAATCGACACTAAGATCTCCCAGATTCTTATTCCAGTTGAAGATATTCCAAGACTTTTGTCTGGTTCAATTAAATCGATTCTAAGATTTTTCTGATTCTTATCCAGTCAAAGTTAATCCAAGATATTCTCTGGTTCAATCAGATCGACACTAAGATCTCCCTGATTCTTATTCCAGTTGAAGATATTCCAAGATTTTTTTTTGGCTCTGTTAAATCGATTCTAAGATTTTTGTGATTCTTATCCAGTCAAAGTTAATCCAAGACCTTCTCTGGTTCAGTAGGATCGATGCTAAGATCTCCCTGATTCTTATTCCAGTTGAAGATATTCCAAGACTTTTGTCTGCTTTAGTTAAATCGATTCTAAGATTTTTCAGATACTTATCCAGTCAAAGTTAATCCAAGAACTTCTCTGGTTCAGTCAGATCGACACAAAGATCTCCCTGATTCTTATTCCAGTTGAAGATATTCCAAGACTTTTTTCTGGCTCAGTTAAATCGGTTCCAAGATTTTTCTGATTCTTATCCAGTCAAAGTTAATCCAAGACCTTCTCTGGTCCAGTCAGATCGACACTAAGATCTCCCTGATTCTTATTCCAGTTGAAGATATTCCATGACTTTTGTCTGGCTCAGTTAAATCGATTCTAAGATTTTTCTGATTCTTATCAAGTCAAAGTTAATCCAAGACCTTCTCAGGTTCAATCAGATCGACACTAAGATCTCCCTGATTCTTATTCTAGTTGAAGATATTCCAAGACTTTTGTCTGGTTCAGTTAAATCGACTCTAAGATTTTTCTGATTCTTATCCAGTCAAAGTTAATCCAAGACCTTCTCTGGTTCAGTCAGATCGACACTAAGATCTCCCTGATTCTTATTCCAGTTGAAGATATTCCAAGACTTTTGTCTGGCTCAGATAAATTGATTCTAAGAGTTTTCTAATTCTTATCCAGTCAAAGTTAATCCAAGACCTTCTCTGGTTCAGTCAGATCGACACTAAGATCTCCCTGATTCTTATTCCAGTTGAAGATATTCCAAGACTTTTTCCTGGTTCAGTTAAATCGATTCTATGATTTTTCTGATTCTTATCCAGTCAAAGTTAATCTAAGACCTTCTCTGGTTCAATCAGATTGACACTAAGATCTCCCTGATTCTTATTCCAGTTGAAGATATTCCAAGACTTTTGTTTGGCTCAGTTAAATCGATTCTAAGATTTTTCTGATTCTTATCCAGTCAAAGTTAATCCAAGACCTTCTGTGGTTCAGTCAGATCGACGATAAGATCTCCCTGATTCTTATTCCAGTTGAAGATATTCCAAGACTTTTGTTTGGCTCAGTTAATCAATTCTAAGATTTTTCTGATTCTTATCCAGTCAAAGTTAATCCAAGACCTTCTTTGGTTCAGTCAAATCGACACTAAGATCTCCCTGATTCTTATTCCAGTTGAAGATATTCCAAGACTTTTGTCTGGCTCAGATAAATCGATTCTAAGATTTTTCTAATTCTTATCCAGTCAAAGTTAATCCAAGAACTTCTTTGGTTTAGTCAGATCGACACTAAGATCTCCCTGATTCTTATTCCAGTTGAAGATATTCCAAGACTTTTGTCTGGTTCCGTTAAATCGATTCTATGATTTTTCTGATTCTTATCCTATCAAAGTTAATCCAAGACCTTCTCTGGTTCAATCAGATCGACACTAAGATCTCCCTGATTCTTATTCCAGTTGAAGATATTCCAAGACTTTTGTTTGGCTCAGTTAAATCGATTCTAAGATTTTTCTGATTCTTATCCAGTCAAAGTTAATCCAAGACCTTATCTGGTTCAGTCAGATCGAAGCTAAGGTCTCCCTGATTCTTATTCCAATTGAAGATATTCCAAGACTTTTGTCTGGTTCAGTTAAATCGATTCTAAGATTTTTCTGATTCTTATCCAGTCAAAGTTAATCCAAGACCTTCTCTGGTTCAGTTAGATCAACACTAAGATCTCCCTGATTCTTATTCCAGTAGAAGATATTCTAAGACTTTTGTCTGGCTCAGTTAAATCGATTCTATGGTTTTTCTGATTCTTATCCAGTCAAGGTTAATCCAAGACCTTCTCTGGTTCAGTCAGATCGACACTAAGATCTCCCTGATTCTTATTCCAGTTGAAGATATTCCAAGACTTTTGTCTGGCTCAGTTAAATCGATTCTAAGATTTTTCTGATTCTTATCTAGTCAAAGTTAATCCAAGTCCTTATGTGGTTCAGTCAGATCGACGATAAGATCTCCCTGATTCTTATTCCAGTTAAAGATATTCCAAGACTTTTGTCTGGCTCAGTTAAATCGATTCTAAGATTTTTCTGATTCTTATCCAGTCAAAGTTAATCCAAGACCTTTTCTGGTTCAATCAGATCGCCACTAAGATCTCCCTGATTCTTATTCCAGTTGAAGATATTCCAAGACTTTTCTCTGGCTCAGTTAAATAGATTCTAAGATTTTTTTGATTCTTATCCAGTCAAAGTAAATCCAAGACCTTCTCTGGTTCAGTCAGATCGACACTAAGATCTCCCTGATTCTGATTCCAGTTGAATATATTCCAAGACTTTTATCTGGCTCAGTTAAATCAATTCTAAGATTTTTCTGATTCTTATCTAGTCAAAGTTAATCCAAGACCTTCCCTGGTTCAGTCAGATCGACACTAA
Organism: Vicia faba; assembly: GCA_948472305.1. Lineage (NCBI taxonomy): Eukaryota > Viridiplantae > Streptophyta > Magnoliopsida > Fabales > Fabaceae > Vicia > Vicia faba. Next base: position 47,486 of record CATIWC010002918.1, on the reverse strand, counting down.
GATCTCCATGATTCTTATTCTAGTTGAAGATATTCCAAGACTTTTGTCTGGTTCATTTAAATCGATTCTAAGATTTTTCTGATTCTTATCCAGTCAAAGTTAATCCAAGACCTTCTCTGGTCAAGTCAGATCGACACTAAAATCTCCCTGATTCTTATTCCAGTTGAACATATTCCAAGACTTTTGTCTGGCTCAGTTAAATCGATTCTAAGATTTTTCTTATTCTTATACAGTCAAAGTTAATCCAAGACCTTCTCAGGTTCAATCAGATCGACACTAAGATCTCCCTGATTCTTAGTCTAGTTGAAGATATTCCAAGACTTTTGTCTGGTTCAGTTAAATCGATTCTAAGATTTTTCTGATTCTTATCCAGTCAAAGTTAATCCAAGACCTTCTCTGGTTCAGTCAGATCGACACTAAGATCTCCCTGATTCTTATTCCAGTTGAAGATATTCCAAGACTTTTGTCTGGCTCAGATAAATCGATTCTAAGATTTTTCTAATTCTTATCCAGTCAAAGTTAATCCAATACCTTCTATGGTTCAGTCAGATCTACACTAAGATCTCCCTGATTCTTATTCCAGTTGAAGATATTCCAAGACTTTTGTCTGGTTCAGTTAAATCGATTCTATGATTTTTCTGATTCTTATCCAGTCAAAGTTAATCCAAGTCCTTCTCTGGTTCAATCAGATCGACACTAAGATCTCCCTGATTCTTATTCCAGTTGAAGATATTCTAAGACTTTTGTTTGGCTCAGTTAAATCGATTCTAAGATTTTTCTGATTCTTATCCAGTCAAAGTTAATCCAAGACCTTCTCTGGTTCAGTCAGATCGAAGCTAAGGTCTCCCTGATTCTTATTCCAGTTGAAGATATTCCAAGACTTTTGTCTGGTTCAGTTAAATCGATTCTAAGATTTTTCTGATTCTTATCCAGTCAAAGTTAATCCAAGACCTTCTCTGGTTCAGTCAGATCGACACTAAGATCTCCCTGATTCTTATTCCAGTAGAAGATATTCTAAGACTTTTGTCTGGCTCAGTTAAATCGATTCTATGATTTTTCTGATTCTTATCCAGTCAAGGTTAATCCAAGAACTTCTCTGGTTCAGTCAGATCGATACTAAGATCTCCCTGATTTTTATTCCAGTTGAAGATATTCCAAGACTTTTGTCTGGCTCAGTTAAATCGATTCTAAGATTTTTCTGATTCTTATCCAGTCAAAGTTAATCCAAGACCTTCTGTGGTTCAGTCAGATCGATGATAAGATCTCCCTGATTCATATTCCAGTTGAAGATATTCCAAGACTTTTGTCTGGCTCAGTTAAATCGATTCTAAGATTTTTCTGATTCTTATCCAGTCAAAGTTAATCCAAGACCTTTTCTGGTTCAATCAGATCGACACTAAGATCTCCCTGATTCTTATTCCAGTTGAAGATATTCCAAGACTTTTGTCTGGCTCAGTTAAATCGATTCTAAGATTTTTCTGATTCTTATCCAGTCAAAGTTAATCCAAGACCTTTTCTGGTTCAATCAGATCGACACTAAGATCTCCCTGATTCTTATTCTAGTTGAAGATATTCCAAGACTTTTGTCTGGTTCAGTTAAATCGATTCTAAGATTTTTCTGATTCTTATCCAGTCAAAGTTAATCCAAGACCTTCTCTGGTTCAGTCAGATCGACACTAAGATCTCCCTGATTCTTATTCCAGTTAAAGATATTCCAAGACTTTTGTCTGGCTCAGATAAATCGATTCTAAGATTTTTCTAATTCTTATCCAGTCAAAGTTAATCCAATACCTTCTATGGTTCAGTCAGATCGACACTAAGATCTCCCTGATTCTTATTCCAGTTGAAGATATTCCAAGACTTTTGTCTGGTTCAGTTAAATCAATTCTATGATTTTTCTGATTCTTATCCAGTCAAAGTTAATCCAAGTCCTTCTCTGGTTCAATCAGATCGACACTAAGATCTCCCTGATTCTTATTCCAGTTGAAGATATTCTAAGACTTTTGTTTGGCTCAGTTAAATCGATTCTAAGATTTTTCTGATTCTTATCCAGTCAAAGTTAATCCAAGACCTTCTCTGGTTCAGTCAGATCGAAGCTAAGGTCTCCCTGATTCTTATTCCAGTTGAAGATATTCCAAGACTTTTGTCTGGTTCAGTTAAATCGATTCTAAGATTTTTCTGATTCTTATCCAGTCAAAGTTAATCCAAGACCTTCTCTGGTTCAGTCAGATCGACACTAAGATCTCCCTGATTCTTATTCCAGTAGAAGATATTCTAAGACTTTTGTCTGGCTCAGTTAAATCGATTCTATGATTTTTCTGATTCTTATCCAGTCAAGATTAATCTAAGAACTTCTCTGGTTCAGTCAGATCGATACTAAGATCTCCCTGATTTTTATTCCAGTTGAAGATATTCCAAGACTTTTGTCTGGCTCAGTTAAATCGATTCTAAGATTTTTCTGATTCTTATCCAGTCAAAGTTAATCCAAGACCTTCTGTGGTTCAGTCAGATCGATGATAAGATCTCCCTGATTCATATTCCAGTTGAAGATATTCCAAGACTTTTGTCTGGCTCAGTTAAATCGATTCTAAGATTTTTCTGATTCTTATCCAGTCAAAGTTAATCCAAGACCTTTTCTGGTTCAATCAGATCGACACTAAGATCTCCCTGATTCTTATTCCAGTTGAAGATATTCCAAGACTTTTGTCTGGCTCAGTTAAATCGATTCTAAGATTTTTGTGATTCTTATCCAGTCAAAGTTAATCCAAGACCTTCTCTGGTTCAATCAGATCGACACTAAGATCTCCCTTATTCTTATTCCAATTGAAGATATTCCAAGACTTTTGTTTGGTTCAGTTAAATCGATTCTAAGATTTTTCTGATTCTTATCCAGTCAAAGTTAATCCAAGACCTTCTCTGGTTCAATCAGATTGACACTAAGATCTCCATGATTCTTATTCCAGTTGAAGATATTCCAAGACTTTTGTTTGGCTCAGTTAAATCGATTCTAAGATTTTTCTGATTCTTATCCAGTCAAAGTTAATCCAAGACCTTCTGTGGTTCAGTCAGATCAACGATAAGATCTCCCTGATTCTTATTCCAGTTGAAGATATTCCAAAACTTTTGTTTGGCTCAGTTAAATCAATTCTAATATTTTTTTGATTCTTATCCAGTCAAAGTTAATCCAAGACCTTCTCTGGTTCAATCAGATTAACACTAATATCTCCCTGATTCTTATTCCAGTTGAAGATATTCCAAGACTTTTGTTTGGCTCAGTTAAATCGATTCTAAGATTTTTCTGATTCTTATCCAGTCAAAGTTAATCCAAGACCTTCTGTGGTTCAGTCAGATCGACGATAAGATCTCCCTGATTCTTATTCCAGTTGAAGATATTCCAAGACTTTTGTATGGCTCAGTTAAATCGATTCTATGATTTTTCTGATTCTTATCCAGTCAACCTTAATCCAAGACCTTCTCTGGTTCAGTCAGATCGACACTAAGATCTCCCTGATTCTTATTCCAGTTGAAGATATTCCAAGACTTTTGTCTGGCTCAGTTAAATCGATTCTAAGATTTTTCTGATTCTTATCCAGTCAAAGTTAATCCAAGACCTTATGTGGTTCAGTCAGATCGACGATAAGATCTCCCTGATTCTTATTCCAGTTGAAGATATTCCAAGACTTTTGTTTGGCTCAGTTAAATCGATTCTAAGATTTTTCTGATTCTTATACAGTCAAAGTTAATCCAAGACCTTATCTGGTTGGATCAGATCGACACTAAGATCTCCCTGATTCTTATTCCAGTTGAAGATATTCCAAGACTTTTGTCTGGCTCAGTTAAATCGATTCTAAGATTTTTCTGAATCTTATCCAGTCAAAGTTAATCCAAGACCTTCTGTGGTTCAGTCAGATCGAAGTTAAGGTCTCCCTGATTCTTATTCCAGTTGAAGATATTCCAAGACTTTTGTCTGGTTCAGTTAAATCGATTCTAAGATTTTTTTGATTCTTATCCAGTCAAAGTTAATCCAAGACCTTCTCTGGTTCAGTCAGATCGACACTAAGATCTCCCTGATTCTTATTCCAGTAGAAGATATTCTAAGACTTTTGTCTGGCTCAGTTAAATCGATTCTATGATTTTTCTGATTCTTATCCAGTCAAGGTTAATCCAAGACCTTCTCTGGTTCAGTCTGATCGACACTAAGATCTCCCTGATTCTTATTCCAGTTGAAGATATTCCAAGACTTTTGTCTGGCTCAGTTAAATCGATTCTAAGATTTTTCTGATTCTTATCCAGTCAAAGTTAATCCAAGACCTTCTGTGGTTCAGTCAGATCGATGATAAGATCTCCCTGATTCTTATTCCAGTTGAAGATATTCCAAGACTTTTGTCTGGCTCAGTTAAATCGATTCTAAGATTTTTCTGATTCTTATCCAGTCAAAGTTAATCCAAGACCTTCTCTGGTTCAGTCAGATCGACACTAAGATCTCCCTGATTCTTATTCCAGTTGAAGATATTCCAAGACTTTTGTCTGGTTCAGTTAAATCAATTCTATGATTTTTCTGATTCTTATCCAGTCAAAGTTAATCCAAGTCCTTCTCTGGTTCAATCAAATCGACACTAAGATCTCCCTGATTCTTATTCCAGTTGAAGATATTCTAAGACTTTTGTTTGGGTCAGTTAAATCGATTCTAAGATTTTTCTGATTCTTATCCAGTCAAAGTTAATCCAAGACCTTCTCTGGTTCAGTCAGATCGAAGCTAAGGTCTCCCTGATTCTTATTCCAGTTGAAGATATTCCAAGACTTTTGTCTGGTTCAGTTAAATCGATTCTAAGATTTTTCTGATTCTTATCCAGTCAAAGTTAATCCAAGACCTTCTCTGGTTCAGTCAGATCGACACTAAGATCTCCCTGATTCTTATTCCAGTAGAAGATATTCTAAGACTTTTGTCTGGCTCAGTTAAATCGATTCTATGATTTTTCTGATTCTTATCCAGTCAAGGTTAATCCAAGAACTTCTCTGGTTCAGTCAGATCGATACTAAGATCTCCCTGATTTTTATTCCAGTTGAAGATATTCCAAGACTTTTGTCTGGCTCAGTTAAATCGATTCTAAGATTTTTCTGATTCTTATCCAGTCAAAGTTAATCCAAGACCTTCTGTGGTTCAGTCAGATCGATGATAAGATCTCCCTGATTCATATTCCAGTTGAAGATATTCCAAGACTTTTGTCTGGCTCAGTTAAATCGATTCTAAGATTTTTCTGATTCTTATCCAGTCAAAGTTAATCCAAGACCTTTTCTGGTTCAATCAGATCGACACTAAGATCTCCCTGATTCTTATTCCAGTTGAAGATATTCCAAGACTTTTGTCTGGCTCAGTTAAATCGATTCTAAGATTTTTCTGATTCTTATCCAGTCAAAGTTAATCCAAGACCTTCTCTGGTTCAGTCAGATTGACACTAAGATCTCCCTGATTCTTATTCCAGTAGAAGATATTCTAAGACTTTTGTCTGGCTCAGTTAAATCGATTCTATGATTTTTCTGATTCTTATCCAGTCAACGTTAATCCAAGACCTTCTCTGGTTCAGTCAGATCGACACTAAGATCTCCCTGATTCTTATTCCAGTTGAAGATATTCCAAGACTTTTGTCTGGCTCAATTAAATCGATTCTAAGATTTTTCTGATTCTTATCCAGTCAAAGTTAATCCAAGACCTTCTGTGGTTCAGTCAGATCGACGATAAGATCTCCCTGATTCTTATTCCAGTTGAAGATATTCCAAGACTTTTGTTTGGCTCAGTTAAATCGATTCTAAGATTTTTCTGATTCTTATCCAGTCAAAGTTAATCCAAGACCTTTTCTGGTTCAATCAGATCGACACTAAGATCTCCCTGATTCTTATTCCAGTTGAAGATATTCCAAGACTTTTGTCTGGCTCAGTTAAATCGATTCTAAGATTTTTCTGATTCTTATCCAGTCAAAGTAAATCCAAGACCTTCTCTGGTTCAGTCAGATCGACACTAAGATCTCCCTGATTCTTATTCCAGTTGAATATATTCCAAGACTTTTATCTGGCTCAGTTAAATCGATTCTAAGATTTTTCTGATTTATATCTAGTCAAAGTTAATCCAAGACACTCCCTGGTTCAGTCAGATCGACACTAAGATCTCCCTGATTCTTATTCCAGTAGAAGATATTCTAAGACTTTTTTCTGGCTCAGTTAAATCGATTCTAAGATTTTTATGATTCTTATCCAGTCAAAGTTAATCCAAGACCTTCTCTGGTTCAGTCAGATCGACACTAAGATCTCCCTAATTCTTATTCCAGTTGAAGATATTCCAACACTTTTGTCTGGCTCAGTTAAATTGATTCTAAGATTTTTCTGATTCTTATCCAATCAAAATTACTCCATGACCTTCTGTGGTTCAGTCAAATCGACACTAAGATCTCCTTGATTTTTATTCCATTTGAAGATTTTCCAAGACTTTCTTACTGGTTCAGATAAATCTCTCAACGTTTTATTCTGATTCGTTTTCTGTTAAAACACCAGTTCAGACTTTCTATCAACCATCATTCCCCCAAATGGCATCTATAAGCCTGTTGTACCCCAAAATTTTCCCTCTCATTTTATCAACATTTCTCATCACAAGGCCCTTGGAACTCAAGATCAAGCTAGGGTTTGCTCCGCTCAAGACACCTCCTTGCACTGTTGACCTAAATTAGGGTTTGAATTTGCACTGGGATGTTTTGACCTACAATTCCCAAAGTGACTTTCATACTTCATGTTGGACTCATAAGTTTTCCCATACCAAGTTTCAAGCCTTGAATCAAATTTTTGCCCAGTCAATTGGACAGTTGACCTAAAAATCAACTGTATTGGGGAAAAAGTCAACTGTGGCCAATTGACAGTCAAACCTCATGAATTTTGACCCACATCAACATTATGAACTCATATGAACCATTTGATCAAGTTTGGATCACAATTCCATAAGAAATTTGATCAAATCACCAAAAGGGCAAAATGGTCATTTTTAGGGTTTTGACTGTACATAGGCAATTTTTGAATGTTTGACCTAGCCAATGGAAAATCAAGCTCAACCATGGAATCAAGGACTCAATGACATTATCTTGATCCATTCAAAAAGTTCAAAAGATCTCAAATACATAGGATTAACATATGAATTTTTCAGTCAACTGATCAAAATTTGACTGTATACTGAAAAGTCAAACATTGACTTTTTGGTCAAAATCAAGTGCCAAGGGTCATTTTTCATCAAGACATGTCAAATTATGAAACTTGTTCATCAAGAAACCCAAAATTGCAAATTAGGATTTTAAATTGAAAATTTTCATAACTTAGAAATTTTCTAAGTTATGAAATTTTCTTAATTTTCCTAACTTTGCCCCACATTTTCACCAAGATGCAAAGGGATTCAAACAAAACTTACACATGAAATTTGTATTCCTCCACAAACTCTATAACTTTTATTCTAAAAGTTTTCTCAAAAGAAGCTTAGATCTCAAGTTATGATTTTTGGAACAAGGGTCCCTAAAACTTTTAACTTAGAGAAATTTTGCCCTAGTTTAGGCAGGATTTTGACCCATCTTCTTGGCCATTTTTCACATAGTTCCACTTGGATTCTTGAGTTGCATTTCAAATATGGATTATATTACATGTTGCAAGCTTTACAAATTGTCCAAGAACTCCTCAAACACCTTTGTGTTTAGGGAGAATCGAATGCTTGAAGTTGGCAAAAACTCACTTTGTAACCATGGCCAATACATGTTCATACCACTTGCCAAATCTGACCAAACTAGCTTAGCACATAATTACAAGCCTCTAAACCAATTTAAACTCAAAAATTGAATGCAAATACATTGGACATTGGCATTGTTCTGATCAAGAGAACATTGTACAATGAACATTTCCATTTTGAGCATAAAGGTCACACTTCCATTTACATAAAGGGAACTTTATGTCAAATTACATTTTATTGAGCCTTGCACTTTTTTCCTAGTAGAAAACAAGTTCCCTAATCTCAGGCATATTACACCAACTTGAGCATGCTTGTAACTAGCATGTACAGGCCATAGCTTGGTCACTTCACATCTTTGCTTTCAAAACAAGTCAAATGGCAAAAAGCTCATAACTCACACACCTGATAAAATCAACTCAAGCAAAGTTTTCAAACAAGTTTTGCATACCCTTGTAAGCCAGAAGCACGAGCTTTTCACCCCTAAAGCACCCTTATACTCAAAAACCACATTTTCTTACAAAACAGGGCCAGTTCTGCAAATCACAAGCCACAATCAAATCCCCTCGTGCGTTTTGTCAAAAATCACTTCAAACACATTCCAAACAATACACCCAAGCTGTCCAGATCATTTACAAGCTGCTGTAACTCCATTTACACACATCACCATTTTTGTTTGGAAGCTTTGCAGGTTGAGTTCTGTAGCACGATTCAGGCCACTTCAAAACAAACTAAGCATTGGGAAAGGTTCAGGGGACATCAAGCAAGCTCAAAAGAATCTCAGGCCCCATTGAAAGTTGTTGCATTGTCCAGCTCGAACTCAACTGAAACAGGTATTTCATGAACTCCTATCTCTCTATTTAGGAACATTTAGACTTAGGTTTGTGAATTAAAGATGTTTTATTCATTGCCCTGAAACCATACATGTGCTTAGTTTTCATTTATATTAATCGTGCTAGGAGAATTTCATCCATGAACTTTCTGAAAAAACAAGGTTAGAAATTAGGGCCAGAGAAATTCTCTCTGGTCTTTGAGAGTTAGATTTGATGTTTTATATGGTTGAAATCGTTGTTTGATGCTCTACAAGTTTCATGTTTTGAGTTTTGTCAAAAAAGAACTGAAACATGAGATACAAGTTTGAACTGGCTATGCGCGCGTTTCTATTGGACAGAGGAAGAAGATGAAGTAGCTGGGCTGGGCCTGGCTATTTCCTACTTTTGACACCCCTTTTTCAGTTTCACACCCCCCTGGCCCATTTCTTTGTATAATTATTATTTTTGCATTTTAATTTTATTTCTGACTTTAGTATTTTATTTTCAAATATAAAAAATGCCTAAAAAATATTTTCATAAATTTTTACATTTATTTGGTATTTATTTTAGTTTATTTCTAGCATAAAAATGTTTAAATACTTTATATTATTTTGTTTAAACTTAAAAATAATGTAAAAATAAAATACTTTTATTTTCATTTATTATTTTTATTCACATTTGATAATATTTTCTTGAAACATATACATTTTTATATCCATATATACTTTATTTTATTAAAAGCATAGAATAAAAAAGACACAAAAATAATACATTTTTATTTTTATTGATATTTTATACTAAAAAAATATTTTTTTCAATATACTTTTATTTTTGTACATATTGATACATTTTTGTATATAAATATTAAATAATACCATTTCTTTAAGGAATTAGGGTTTACCCTAAAAAATAATTAGAATTAACTTTTTATTTATTTCTTTACATTTCTTTCCATTGAAAATACTTTACATACCTAAAAAACCTTTTTTGCATAATACTTTTTATTTGATATTTATTTATTGTATTTATTTAAATATTGTACATTTAAATATTATGCCTTCCAAATTCAATTTGGTTGTAATAATTTAGGGTTTAATTTCTTGCCAAATAATCCCCTATTCAAATTTGTACCCCCTCCCTATATCATGTTGTAATAGTTTAGAATTTAAATTCTCGCACCTTTAAGCTTTCAATTATGCCATGATTAGAGAATTAGGGTTTGTATGCAAAAATCAAATTAACAAATAGTTTGACCTAATCAAAAACAAAAATGCATGAAAAAAACAAACACAATGCACACTTGCACCCCTAGGGTTACAATCCACTTGTTGCCTTCAAAAAATGGGCCATGGTATGCATGTTAAGTACTTTGACAAAACAAAAACAAAACAAAAGATCATAGTCCCTCGATGACGCTATCTGAGTTGCCTAAACAAAATGATCAAGTCCCTTAAGAAAATTGCCAAAAATACTTGACACAATTGCTATCATGGTCTATACGATGACCCACGCCTGTCCCGTTAAACATCCTAACACAAGGTTGTTCACCAAACACAATGGTGAAACAACACTGCTAAAAAGGGTTAAAAACATAAGAAAGATCTTTGAGTAAAATAGGGTAGACAACTCTTAGTTACTTGATCAAAAACTTGCAAAACATCCTTGCCATTTTCAAACACACTTCACAACACAACTTCAAAACAATTTCAAAACAACTTTCAAAACATTGAAATATCTTTTCAAAAAGACACACACCTTTGTATATATTCTAACAAGAATCATTACAAAGGTTGCCTAGACAAGGCATATTTTTTCAAAGCATTTTCAAAATCGCACACACAAAGCACCATTTCAAACAATTGAAAAGCAAAGCAAGTGATCTAAAACAAGTAACTAAGAGCCCATGGAAAACCATGGATGAAAAGGGTGCTAGCACCTTCCCTTTTCATAATCTACTCCCCGAACCCAAGAAAACACCTCAAAGGTTTTTCTTGTGCTTTTTGACCTTTCCTTAGGATAAAATAAAAAGTCAGTGGTGACTCTTGCTAAACCGAAACATTTGCGAATACAAACGCAAAATCCCAAGTCATTTCTCCCACCGTATCACAGAACTGGCGACTATGCTGGGGATAACTTTAAAAGTGGAGTAACCTTAGGGATTAGATCACCCTTTGCATGATTATATTGTTTGCTTTGATTGCTTTACATTTGGTTCTCTTGTTTGGGCTTGAAATCCTCCACCCGGATTTGGGAAACATTCATAGGTAAATAGCAATACGTTGTGGAAACTGTGCGGGCTATACCGACATGGTTGAAGCAATAGCTATATTAGTGCGACATATTTGTGAGTACCGGTAGCCTTTGAGTCAATCAAAGAGAATACGGGGCCGCTGAGTGATGTCATGAAGCACTAATGAACTCTTAGAACCTTACTTGACTATCTTGGCCTTTTTTTAGGGGTAATGAGATGACCGACTTTGGTGCAGTCCGAAGTTGGTAGATACTCGATACTGCACTCATTGAGGGTTGTTTTCTTGGAATATTTTGGTCGCCAGTTAAGTGGCTAAACCAAAATAATGAACATAGAAAATAATCCGGTGATATTGAGCTCCTTAGAACCCGGTTACTATTCATAGGACAGGTTTGATCCAACTAAACTCAAGAGGGTATTTACCCATGAAACCTCATGCAAGCCTGAAACTAGGGTTTTTGTGTGACTTGTTTGTACATTTGCTTGTGCATACATCATGAACATCATAAAGCATCATATGCATCCACTAACCATTTTAAGGGTTTGGATCTTCATCTTTGTTCTTGTTTTGTAGGTCAGGGAATCTCTTCGCAGTAAAATAATTCAAGTCAACCTTGTGAGAATCCCTCCTCAACTCAAGGAGCTTACATCCAGGATTCCAGAGAATTCTCTCTTCAGTGAAAGACATGGTAGACTTCTCAACTTGGTCAACTCCAACATTGAGGAAGACTTGGTGAAAGTTCTCTTCCAGTTCTTTGACCCCCTACACCACTGTTTCACATTCCGGGATTATCAACTAGTGCCCACTTTGGAGGAATTTTCTCAACTCCTGAGAATTCCTATTCTTCATCAACTACCCTACAGCGGTACGGAAAAAGAACCAAATCCTGAAGATGTTGCTCAAGCATTACACTTGCAACCATCTGACATCAAAGGACATTGGAAAACCAGAAGTGGTATGAAGGGTTTCTTTGTAAAATTTCTGTTTGAGAAGGAACAAGAATGCTGGAATTCTCTAGATCTACAAGCCTTCGAAGAGATTATGGCACTCCTCATCTATGGGTTGGTCTTATTCCCAAACCCTGATCAGCTTATAGATGTGAATGTTGTCAAGATTTTCATATCCCGAAATCCTGTACCTACATTGCTTGGGGACATCCTACACTCATTTCACACACGAACAATGAGGAAAAGAAGTGTTCTCATGTGTTGTACTCCTCTTCTAGAAATGTGGTTTATTTCTCACCTTCCCTAATCAGTTTTGAAGAATGAGCAGGGTTTAAGGTGGTCACAACGATTGATGACCCTCACACATTCTGATGTTCATTGGTGTTCTCGGTCCAGAGAAAATGTCATCATCATTGATCGTTGTGGGGAGTTCCCTAATGTCCCACTACTTGGCATTAGGGGAGGTATTACCTACAACCCCTGTTTAGCTCTAAGACAGTTTGGATATGCTCGAAGGGATGGCCCTCATGACATGCTGATTCCTGACCTATTTTTTGACTTCGACAATGATGCGCAAGGACTTCGACAAAGGTTCATCAGAGCTTGAAGGATGCCCAACAAAGTGGATAGTAAGACACTGGGGCACAAGAATTCCATCCCCCTTGAGCCTTATCTCAAATGGGTACGAACCCGCACCCAGAATCTTATGATGCCATACCCTCACATTCTCTCCATGATTAAAGAGCTTGTGATGGAAGGAGAGGTTCCATACACACTCCTACATCTGGACATGCCAACATCATGGGAAGAATTACAAAGGAGTTGGATCCAACTCAAGGAAGAACGAAATACTTTTAAAGCCAGCTTTTATGCCAGTGAGAAGAAGGTTTTGGAGCTCACTCGCCGACTTCATGAGGAGGAAACTCTCAACACTTACATCGCACCAAAGAGGATGCGCAATGTCTTTTTACATTAAGAATTTTGTAATATTTTGCCCATGGGGCACTTATGTACTAACAAATTTCTTCTTAATATGACGTGTGTTCTTTTTGTTTGCAACAAATTTGAATTTCTGAATCCTTGAATGCATTACATGAATAACGCATCATTCATCATATGCATAAACAGGTCTTCACACCATGTTTCCTTATCTTTCTGCTATTTATTTCAGCAAGATGGATTTGGAGCAGACGGTTAAGGATCTGCAAGCACAGAATTCTCAATTCCAGCAACTCCTCATGACCTTGGAAAAGGGTCAAGAGGACCTTAAAGCTATGTTGGAGAAAAATAAAGAGAAAAAGAAGAAAAGGCCCGGAGTAGCCACTTTTGGAAGAAGGTTTGAAAGCAATGCTAGAAAAGTTCTCGAGTTCCCCTCAACGTCTGATGAAGGGGCTGGTAAAGGAAAAGGAGCTGCAGGACCTTCTGAATCTGAAGTTGAAGAGGAAGAGGATGAAGACTACTCCGAACAGCAATATCCCCCGGCGGATGATAAATATAAAAATCTTGAGGATCGATTGGCAGCCATGGAGTTGCAAAGGGTACCTGGTTTAGATTTCGAAGAACTAGGGCTGGTCGCTGGGATCGTCATTCCTCTCAAGTTCAAAATTCCTACATTTGCTAAGTATGACGGTCTGTCCTGCCCAAAGATTCATTTGAGATCCTATGTCAGAAAGATCCAACCCCACTCATCAGATAAATACCTCTGGGTACACTTTTTTCAAGACAGTTTGTCAGGCACACAATTGGACTGGTTCTATCAACTTGAGAGATCGGATGTTCATAACTGGGAAGACTTAGCTGCTGCTTTTTACCATCAATACCAATACAATGTTGATTTGGCACCCACTCGTACTCAGCTACAGAGTATGGGTATGGCTTATAATGAGGGATTTAAGGAGTATGTCCAAAAGTGGCGTGATCTGGCTGGAAGGGTGCAACCGCCATTGTCGGATAGAGAGCTGGTTGACATGTTTTTAGGGACTCTGTCTGGCCCTTTCTTCAATCATTTAATCGGGAGTTCTTCTGCAGGATTCACCGAACTAATTTTGACTGGCGAAAGGGTCGAGGCTGGTATTAAAAGTGGTAAGATTCAGAAGGATACCTCCGCATCCACTGCTGTTAAGAAAACCTTCCCAGCTAAGAAGGAAGCTTATGCTGTTTATTCTCAGAAAAGCCAAGGAAGAACCGAGCGTCGGCCAACTGTAGGGGCTGTGATGATTCAAAACTCCTCAACCGATCAACCTAGAAATGATCAACAAAGAGCCAACCAACAAAGAGGAGGAAGGCCCCCTAGGTAGTTCACCAAAATCAATATGACGCCAGCTCAGGTCCTCCCTAATCTGCTGAAGTTAAACCTTGCAACCTTGAAAGATCCGCCACAATATCCGAATACAACTTCCCCGCTTTATCGCCCCAATGCAAAGTGTGCTTACCACTCTTACAGCATAGGGCATGATACCAATAACTTTTGGGCGCTTAAGAACAAAATCCAAGATCTGGTTGACGCCAAGGAAGTAGAATTTGATGCTCCTGAGAAGCCCAACGTGATATCTGCTCCGATGCCCAAGCACGTTCATAATGTTCATGCCGTTATGGAAGACCTTCATGTTACCAATGTTGCTGACCTTTTGACTCCCTTACCAGTGATTAAAGTGAATTTGATGAGAACGGGATATTCCCAGGCTGTGGAAAAGACTGCTACTTTTGTTTAAACATACGAGTTGACTGCCCAATGTTGAAATCAGGTATCCAACGCCTGATGGATACCCAAGAGATACTCTTCCAAAAGACTCCTGTTGATACCTTCACTCCTGTTACTCTTGCTACTTTTGCTACTTCAACCAATGATATTGCAATAATAACCATTTCCGACAATCTTCCCAAGGCTTGCAAAAGGCCTGTCAAGATTACACCTTATCCTGAGTTTGTACCATTAAAAATCACCATGTTGGGGCCTGTCCCGTATCTATCTAACAAAACGATACCATGGAACTACGGAGGAGAAATCTTCTATCATGGTATCAAACAAATTGAAGCAGTCCAAGATAATTCTGAAGAGGAAACCCCTGATATAGGGAACCTTGCGGGAACAAGCAAGATAACTCGCAGCAGACGGATTTTTTCTCCGGAGATTGCTCCCCCTTGAGCAGTTTTCGGACCCTCGAAAGCTTCTGTGCTTGTTAAGCCATATGTGCAAGACCCGATAATTGAAGAATTGGATATTCCTGAAGTAAGACCATCTGTTGATACTACCGATAAGGGTAAGGGGATACTAGAAGCGCCTGTCAGGACAAAGGCTCATACTGTGGTTATCCCCGAAACCACCCAGAAAGAAATGGAAGAAATCTTGAAAATAATCAAAAGGAGCGATTTCAACGTCGTGGAACAGCTAGGGAAGACCCCTTCCAAAATATCCATGTTGGCTCTTCTACTCTGCTCTGAGGCCCATGCTAAGGCCTTAATCAAATTTTTAAAGACGGCACACGTGCCCCAAGAAACTTCGGCTGACCAGTTTCAGGAGTGTGTGGCCAGCCTTACTGCTGATAATGGTATTGGCTTTTCCGATGCTGATTTGACTCCTAAGGGAAGGAAACACAATGACATGCTACATGTCTCAGTTGAATACAGGGGAACCACCCTCGCCCATGTCTTAGTTGATACTGATTCCTCCTTGAATATGCTGCCGAAGAAAGCGTTGGACCGTTTATACTGTGAAGGATTGACCCTCAAACCCAGTAACATCGTTGTTATGGCCTTTGATGGGTCCAAAAGAATGGTTCACAGAGAGGTTGACATTCCTATCAAAGTGGGCACAGAAGTTTTCAACTCCACCTTTTATGTGATGGACATCCGTCCTTTATATTCGTGTTTGTTGGGAAGACCGTGGATCCATTATGCTGGGGCAGTTACCTCCTCTTTACACCAAATGCTGAAGTATCCTGTTAAGGGTAAGATTATAACGGTGCACGGCGAGGAAGAGTACATGATAAGTCACCTCAACTCCTTCCGCTATGTGGAGTTGGATGGGGAATTCATAGAAACGCCTTTCCAACATTTTGAGGAAGTTTCTCTTGAGGTCGCAGTTGCGAAGACAATGGTTGAGGTGCCTATCGTTCCCAAGCATGTATCTAGGATGTCATCTCTCAAGGACGCAGAGGCTGTAGTAAAAGAAGGAAAGAGCTTAGTATGGGGGCAACTGCCTGATTTTCCCCATAAGACAGACAAGTTTGGATTATGGTTTACTGCTGCAGGACAAAAGGCTATGCGTCGCTCCAAGGCTGGAGGACCACCCGTCAAAATCACTTACCATGGAATTAATGCTGTAGAAGATGAGGATAAAGAGAACAACTTTGAAGATTGGATCTTCCCAACCGTCGAAGGGGGTTTAAGAAACTGGGAAGCAAAGGATTTTATTCCCATCACCTTCATCAACCAGTAAATTTATCTTTGAACAATTTCCTATTTTGGTCTGTAATAACTAAATAATTCGTACACTATTTTCACCTTATGCCTTGCCCGGGGCATATAGGTCCATTTGTAAGGGCTTGATTTTCTTCATTATCATATGCCATGTTTTAATGAATCATTGGACGTCTTCATCTATAAACTGTTGTGTTCATTTTCTTTCCTTTTGCATTTTGTTTTGTTTAAGGATGGTTATCCCTTACACACACCCACACTCACAAATGCAGGTACCCATCCACTCCAGATTCCATGGGTGACTATTCTGCTTTAGCCTTTGATAACTCTGAATATTTGGTCAATCATGCTGAGTACGAAGTTGACGAAGACTGTGAAGTGCCGGGAGAGTTAGCCAGACTTCTGCAACAAGAAGAGAGGGCTATTTTGCCTCATGAAGAGTTGCTAGAAACCATCAACTTGGGAACAGAGGAAGACAAGAAAGAGGTAAAAATAGGTGCCAACCTGGAGCCATGTGTCAAAGAGCGTCTAGTACAATTGTTGAACGAATATGTTGAGATATTTGCTTGGTCCTATGAAGACATGTCAGGGTTAGACACAAATATCATGGTTCATCATCTCCCTACAAGAGAATATTGTCCACCGATCAAGCAAAAGGTCCGCCGAATGAGGCCCGGCATGTCTGAGAAGATCAAAGCTGAGGTAATGAAGCAATTCAACGCTGGCTTTCTGGCTGTTACTTCCTATCCACAATGGGTTTCTAACATTGTGCCTGTGCCTAAGAAGGACGGAAAAGTAAGAATGTGTATGGACTATCGGGACTTAAACAGGGATAGCCCTAAAGATGATTTTCCACTGCCACACATCGACATCTTGGTTGACAACACAGCTCAACTTAAGGTATTTTCCTTCATGGATGGATTCTCGGGATACAACCAGATCAAAATGGCCCCCGAGGACATGGAGAAAACTACTTTTGTCACGCAATGGGGTACCTTCTGCTACAAAGTGATGCCATTCAGACTGAAGAATGCAGGGGCAACCTATCAACGCGCCATGGTAGCTTTGTTTCATGATATGATACATCATGAGATCAAAGTTTACGTAGACGACATGATAGCTCGATCACAGACAGAAGAAGAACACCTTGATCATTTGCAAAAGCTGTTTGCCATGTTGAAGGAATATAAGCTTAGATTAAACCCAAGCAAGTGTACTTTTGGAGTTAGGTCTGGTAAACTTTTAGGATTTATTGTCAGCAACAAAGGCATTGAGGTTGATCCAGCTAAAGTAAAGGCTATACAAGAAATGCCTGCCCCCGCACTGAAAAGGAGGTTAGAGGATTCTTGGGACGCTTAAACTATATTGCAAGGTTCATCTCTCACCTAACATCTACCTGTGATCCAATCTTCAAGTTGTTGAAGAAAGATCAGGTGGTTGAATGGAACAATGATTGTCAAGTTGCTTTTGATAAGATCAAGGAGTATTTACTAGAACCTCCTATTTTGATGCCACCCGTCGAAGGAAGACCGTTAATCATGTATCTGACTGTTTTGGATAACTCAATGGGGTGCGTACTGGGCCAACATGACGAGTCTGGCCGAAAAGAGCATGCCATTTATTACCTTAGCAAAAAGTTTACCGACTGTGAGACTTGCTACTCACTGCTCGAGAAAACTTGTTGCGCTTTGGTATGGGCTGCTCGCCGGCTAAGGTAGTATATGTTGACTCATACCACTCTGCTGATTTCCAAGATGGATCCGATCAAGTATATCTTCGAGAAGCCCGCTTTATCTGGAAGAATCGCTAGATGGAAGATGATCCTGACTGAGTATGACATCCAGTATACTACCCAAAAAGCTATAAAGGGGAGTGTACTAGCTGACCATCTAGCTCATCAAGCCGTCGAAGATTACCAATCTATGAGATTCGACTTCCCTGACGAGGACATCATGACATTGGACAACATTGAAGGTAACGGACCGTATGACGGACCTGAACAAAGATCCTGATGGACCCTGTACTTTGATGGTGCTTCAAATGCACTTGGAAATGGTATTGGTGCGGTACTCATTTCTCCGGAAGGTTGCCCTACACCCTTCACTGCCCGACTTTGCTTCATTTGTACCAACAACATGGCTGAATATGAAGCTTGCATCTTTGGTCTCAAGGCTGCTATAGACTTGGGAATCAAAACTTTGGTCGTGTTTGGGGACTTGGCTTTAGTTATCAGTCAAGTCAAAGGAGAGTGGGACACTAAACATCCTAATCTTATACCATACAAAGAACATGTCTTGACATTGTTTCCTCATTTCGAGCAGATTACTTTCGAGCATTTCCCGCAAGAAGAAAATCAGTTAGATGATGCTCTGGCTACAATGTCTTCTATGTTCAAACTCAGCTGGGATAACGAGGCTCCCCAAATCACCATTGAACGAATGGACAAACCTGCGCACTGTCATGAGATTAACACCGAAGAAGTAGTGGAACAACCCTGGTTTCATGAAGTCAAAAGGTATCTCCAGACTAGAGAATATCCTGAAGGAGCTTCAGTCAATGATAAAAAGTTCTTCAGGAGATTTGCTGCCAAGTTCTTCCTAAGCAATGTTATCCTTTATAAGCGCAGCCATGATTGTGTTCTACTTTGTTGTGTGGACAAGGTTGAAGAAGAGTTGATCATGACCGAAATACATAGTGGCACATTTGGCACCCACTTGAGTGGACATACGATGGCTAAGAAGATTCTAAGGGCAGACTACTACTGGTCTACCATGGAAGCTGATTGTCATCAACATTCCCGTACCTGCCACAAATGCCAAGTCTATACCGACAAGGTACATATTCCTCTTGTTCCTCTCAACATTCTGACAACTCCTTGGCCATTCACAATGTGGGCCATTGACATGATTGGAGAGATCAAGCCTACGACATCCAATGGACATCACTTCATCTTGGTCGCTATTGATTATTTTACCAAGTGGGTCGAAGCAGCTTCCTACGCCTCAGTTACAAAGAATGTGGTTGCCCGCTTCATTAAGCAGAACCTCATATACCGGTATGGTATCCCCGACAGGATCATCACAAACAACGGTACAAATTTGAACAACATTATGATCACCGCTCTGTGCGAGAAGTTCAAGATTTATCATCATAATTCATCTCCCTATCGGCCAAAGATGAACGGTGCTGTTGAAGCCGCGAACAAAAATATCAAGAAGATCATTCAAAAGATGACAGTCACCTACAAGGACTGGCATGAGATATTACTGTTTGCTCTGCATGGATATCGTACCACGACACGTACTTCAACAAGGGCAACTTCATTTTCTTTGGTATATGGCATGGAAGCTGTTCTACCTATGGAAGTTCAAATTCCTTCCTTGAGGACTATGAAGGATGTCGATTTGAGTGAAGACGATTGGATTCAGACTCGGCTTGATCAACTTAATTTTATCGATGAGAAGCGACTTACTGCTGTTTGTCATGGTCAGACGTATCAAAAACGAATGATCAAGGCTTTCAACAAGAAAGTCAGACGCCAGGTATATCAAGTCGGAGATCATGTAATCAAGCGGATCATCTTACCGCAAAGTGATCCCAGGGGAAAGTGGACTCCTACTTACGAAGGACCATCTATAATCAAGAGCATCTTCTCTAGTGGGGCAATGATTCTGACCACCATGGACGACGAAGATTTGCCGCACCCTGCGAACGCAGACATAGTCAAAAGATACTACGCATAAAATGACCTGACAAGTTGAAAACCCGAAAGGGCGACTTGGGCAAAAATGGGCATCCCGGTGGATCGAAAACCCGAAAGGGCGGTTCAGGCAAAAATTAGGGATAAACAAAAAAATCTGTACACCTGACAAGTTGAAAACCCGAAAGGGCGACTTGGGCAAAAAAGGGTTTCTCGGTGGATCGAAAACCCGAAAGGGCGATCCAGGCAAAAGTTAGGGAATTAAAGCGTATGACTATATCTCGTCGGATCACTTTAACAACAATCTCTTCACCAACAAGCTCCAAGCTTCTAAACAATCCAGTTATCGGCGGACGAAGCAGCAAATGGACAAGATATTCAGAGTTGTGAAGGCTATAGCAGAATGGGAGCCCCATGGAATTATTACACATAGCCATCTTTCTGTTGTATAAAATTTTTCTCAATTTTTACGACAACATTCTCTTACTAGGATATCTGTCTCCTTTGTACAAAGATACTTACGAAAGTTAATACAAAAATACTTCAAAGTGCAGAAATTTGCTTGCCTTTCTTTTCTTTTTACACTTATGTTTTATTTGAAAAACGTCTAAATGTTTTCTTAAAAAGGCATATGCATTTGAACATGATCACTGCTTACAAATAAAATGAATTTGAGAATGGATAATCACTGATAGGTTAAAGGTGTAGGAAGATATCCTTGTGCTATTTCATAAGAAATCCCCTACAGTACACCATTCAGATCCTCAACAAAGCTAAAAATTTGGAGTATATTTCCCCAGCAGAGTTAACTTTAAAGATCCCCAGTGGAGCCCAAAAACCCTGAAATACCTATCCCCAAGTAGTCAACAAGGATTTCTCATCTTCAACAATCAAGGATTTTCAATCCCCAACAACAGTCAAGAATTTATTTCCCCCGATAGCGGTCAAAGATTTTATTATCTCCAGCTATCTGGGACTTATTTTCCTCAGCAAGACAGCTCTCCAGCTTACATGTGCATACATTACATTCATATATCATAGACAATTGATGAAGCACATCTTACAGCATCATACAACACAATATCATTTATTCTGAGAGCATCATTTGCTTGATACATATCATGCATTGCATATAACTAACCTTTTCCTTTCAGGAAGGATACTCACAAAAAAAAAATTCAAGCAACAAAACTTCTACTTCAGTTGAATTACGGACGAGTTCCTAAATCTCAGCAAAGTATTTCTTCAGTTGAATTACGGGCAGGTTCCTAAATCTCAGCATGGATGTTTTCTCAGTCGAATTACTGACAAGTTCCTAAATCTCGACAAAAATTTTACTTCAGTTGAATTACGGGCGAGTTCCTAAATCTCAGTAAAGTATTTCCTCATTTGAATTACGGGCAGGTTCCTAAATCTCAGCATGGATGTTTTCTCAGTCGAATTACGGGCAGGTTCCTAAATCTCGACAAAACTTTTACTTCAGTTGAATTACGGACGAGTTCCTAAATCTCAGCAAAGTATTTCCTCAGTTGAATTACGGGCAGGTTCCTAAATCTCAGCATGGATGTTTTCTCAGTTGAATTACGGACAGGTTCCTAACTCTAGACAAAACTTTGACTTCACTTGAATTACGGACGAGTTCCTAAACCTCAGCAAAGTATTTCCTCAGTTGAATTACGGACGAGTTCCTAAATTTCAACAGAGATGACCCACCAGCGGAATGACGGACGACAAAGCTCCTAAAATTCTACTACTCTCAACAAAGATCTGCTTTTTCCAGCAGGATCCCCCTCAACAACAGATATACAAGCTCTCGCTAAGGAATCTCTTACGCGATAGACACTCCTTAAGATGGCATCCTTAAGCCCATCCCCTCACCAGCCATCTCTAAATGGCATCTTTAAGCCCATTCCCTCCGTTACAATTTGACGAGTGCAAATTTACGGGCACTCTAGTGTCCAATCCTTTTTTACCTTTGAGTCACGAAAGGCAAGCCTGCCAATCTAACTCTTCAGGTTCAAGAAGATTGAACAGGGTCAGCTGTTGTACCCCAAAATTTTCCCTCTTATTTTATCAACATTTCTCATCACAAGGCCGTTGGAACTCAATATCAAGTTAGGGTTTGCTCTGCTTAAGACACCTCCTTGCACTGTTGACCTAAATTAGGCTTTGAATTTGCACAGGGATGTTTTGACCTACAATGCCCAAAGTGACTTTCATACTTCATGTTGGACTCATAAGTTTGCCCATACCAAGTTTCAAGCCTTGAATCAAATTTTTGCCCAGTCAATTGGACAGTTGACCTAGAAATCAGCTGTATTGGGGAAAAAGTCAACTGTGGCCAATTGACAGTCAAACCTCGTGAATTTTGACCCACATAAACATTATGAACTCATATGAACCATTTGATCAAGTTTGGATCACAATTCCACAAGAAATTTGATCAGATCACCAAAAGGGCAAAATGGTCATTTTTAGGGTTTTGACTATACAAAGGCAATTTTTGACTGTTTGACCTAGCCAGTGGCAAATCAAGCTCAACCATGGACTCAAGGACTCAATGAAATTATCTTGAACCATTCAACAAGTTCAAAAGATCTCAAATGCATAGGATTGACAGATGAATTTTTCAGTCAACTAATCAAAATTTGACTGTATACTGAAAAGTCAAACTTTGACTTTTTGGTCAAAATCAAGTGCCAAGGGTCATTTTTCATCAAGACATGTCAAATTATGAAACTTGTTCATCAAGAAACCCAAAATTGCAAATTAGGGTTTGAAATTGAAAATTTTCATAACTTAGAAATTTTCTAAGTTATGAAATTTTCTTAATTTTTCCTAACTTTGCCCCACATTTTCATCAAGATTCAAAGGGATTCAAACAAAACTTACAACATGAAAGTTGTATTCCTCCACAAAGTCTACAACTTTTATTCACAAAGTTTTCTCAAAAGAAGCTTAGATCTCAAGTTATGATTTTTGGAACAAGGGTCCCTAAAACTTTTAACTTAGAGAAATTTTGCCCTAGTTTAGGCAGGATTTTGACCCATCTTCTTGGCCATTTTTCACATAGTTCCACTTGGATTCTTGATTTGAATTTCAAATATGGATTATAGTACATGTTGCAAGCTTTCCAAATTGTCCAAGAACTCCTCAAACACCTTTGTGGTTAGGGAGAATCGAATGCTTGAAGTTGGCAAAAACTCACTTTGTAACCATGGCCAATACATGTTCATACCACTTGCCAAATCTGACCAAACTAGATTAGTACATAATTACAGGCCTCTAAACCAATTTACACTCAAAAATTGAATGCAAATACATTGGACATTGGCATTGTTCTGATCAAGAGAGCATTGTACAATGAACATTTCCATTTTGAGCATAAAGGTCACACTTCCATTTACATAAAGGGAACTTTATGTCAAATTACATTTTCTTGAGCCTTGGACTTTTTTCCTTGCAGCAAACAAGTTCCCTAATCTCAGGCATAATACACCAACTTGAGCATGCTTGTAACTAGCATGTACATGCCATAACTTGGTCACTTCACATCTTTGCTTTCAAAACAAGTCAAATGGTAAAAAGCTCATAACTCACACACCTGATAAAATCAACTCAAGCAAAGTTTTCAAACAAGTTTTGCATACCCTTGTAAGCTAGAAGCACGAGCTTTTCACCCCTAAAGCACCCTTATACTCAAAAACCACATTTTCTTGCAAAACAGGGCCAGTTCTGCAAATCACAAGCCACAATCAAATCCCCTCGTGCGTTTTATCCAAAATCACTTCAAACACATTCCAAACAATACACCTAAGTTGTCCAGATCATTCACAAGCTGCTGTAACTCCATTTACACACATCACCATTTTTGTTTGGAAGCTTTGCAGGTTGAGTTCTGTAGCACGATTCAGGCCACTTCAAAACAAACTAAGGATTGGGAAAGGTTCAGGGGACATCAAGCAAGCTCAAAAGAATCTCAGGCCCCATTGAAAGTTGTTGCATTGTCCAGCTCGAACTCAACTGAAACAGGTATTTCATGAACTCCTATCTCTCTATTTAGGAACATTTAGACTTAGGTTTGTAAATGAAATATGTTGTATTCATTGCCCTGAAACTATACATGTGCTTAGTTTTCATTTATATTAATCGTGCTAGGAGAATTTCATCCATGAACTTTATGAAAAAACTAGGTTAGAAATTAGGGCCAGAGAAATTCTCTCTGGTCTTTGAGAGTTAGATTTAATGTTTTATATGGTTGAAATCGTTGTTTGATGCTCTACAAGTTTCATGTTTTGAGTTTTGTAAAAAAAGCACTGAAACAGGAGATACAAGTTTGAACTGGCTATGCGCGCGTTTCTGTTGGACAAAGGAAGAAGATGAAGTAGCTGGGCTGGGCCTGGCTATTTCCTACTTTTGACACCCCCTTTTCAGTTTCACATCCCCCTGATCCATTTCTTTGTATATTTATTATTTTTGCTTTTTAATTTTATTTTTGACTTTATTATTTTATTTTCAAATATAAAAAATGCCTAAAAAATATTTTCATAAATTTTTACATTTATTTGGTATTTATTTTAGTTTATTTCTAGAATAAAAATGTTTAAATACTTTATATTATTTTGTTTAAACTTAAAAATAATGTAAAAATAAAATAATTTTATTTTCATTTATTATTTTTATTCACATTTGAGAATATTTTCTTGAAATATATACATTTTTGTAAATAATTATTTTTTTTACACACTTAATATATATATATACTTTATTTTATTAAAAGCATAGAATAAAAAAAACACAAAAATAATATATTTTTATTTTTATTGATATTTTATACTAAAAAAATACTTCTTTCAATATACTTTTATTTTTGTACATATTGATACATTTTTGTATATAAATATTAAATAATACCATTTCATTAAGGAATTAGGGTTTACCCTAAAAAATAATTAGAATTAACTTTTTATTTATTTCTTTACATTTCTTTCCATTGAAAATACTTTACATACCTAAAAAACCTTTTTTGCATAATACTTTTTATTTGATATTTATTTATTATATTTATTTAAATATTGTATATTTAAATATTATGCCTTGCAAATTCAATTTGGTTGTAATAATTTAGGGTTTAATTTCTTGCCAAATAATCCCCTATTCAAATTTGTACCCCCCTCCCTATATCATGTTGTAATAGTTTAGAATTTAAATTCTCGCACCTTTTAGCTTTCAATTATGCCATGATTAGAGAATTAGGGTTTGTATGCAAAAATCAAATTAACAAATAGTTTGACCTAATCAAAAACAAAAATGCATGAAAAAAACAAACACAATGCACACTTGCGCCCCTAGGGTTACAATCCACTTGTTGCCTTCAAAAAATGGGCCATGGTATGCATGTTAAGTACTTTGGCAAAACAAAAACAAAACAAAAGATCATAGTCCCTCGATGACGCTATCTGAGTTGCCTAAACAAAATGATCAAGTCCCTTAAGAAAATTGCCAAAAATACTTGACACAATTGCTATCATGGTCTATACGATGACCCGCGCCTGTCCCGTTAAACATCCTAACACAAGGTTATTCACCAAACACAATGGTGAAACAACACTGTTAAAAAGGGTTAAAAACATAAGAAAGATCTTTGAGTAAAATAGGGTAGACAACTCTTAGTTACTTGATCAAAAACTTGCAAAACATCCTTGCCATTTTCAAACACACTTCACAACAGAACTTCAAAACAATTTCAAAACAACTTTAAAAACATTGAAATATCTTTTCAAAAAGACACACACCTTTGTATATATTCAAACAAGAATCATTACAAAGGTTGACTAGACAAGGCATCTTTTTTCAAAGCATTTTCAAAACCGCACACACAAAGCACCATTTCAAACAATTGAAAAGCAAAGCAAGTGATCTAAAACAAGTAACTAAGAGCCCATGGAAAACCATGGATGAAA
The DNA here is from genome assembly GCA_948472305.1 of Vicia faba. Lineage (NCBI taxonomy): Eukaryota > Viridiplantae > Streptophyta > Magnoliopsida > Fabales > Fabaceae > Vicia > Vicia faba. Next base: position 21,643 of record CATIWC010002918.1, on the reverse strand, counting down.
AGGGTTCTAGCACCTTCCCTTTTCATAATCTACTCCCCAAACCCAAGAAAACATCTCAAAGGTCTTTCTTGTGCTTTTTGACCTTTCCTTTGGATAAAATAAAAAGTCGGTGGCGACTCTTGCTAAACCGAAACATTTGCGAACATAAACGCAAAATCCCAAGTCAGTTCTCCCACTGTATCACAAAGCCCATTTACCATACATCTTCGAGTGAAAATTTCTGAGCATTCTAGTATTCAATCATCTTTCACCTTCAAGTCACGAATGGCGGATCCGCTAATCTAACTCTTCAGGTTCAAGAAGCTTAAACAGGGGCAGCTGTTGTACTCCAAAATTTGCCCTCTCATTTTTCTTAGGTTTACCCCCCATCCAATCCCGAGCTTTGGATTACAAATTTTTCATGAAGATCACTCCCAAGACCAAAACAGTCATCTACGCTGAAAGGCCAAACCTTGACCTCTTGATTAAAACCAAATCCAAAAAATCTTATTTCAGCAAAACACGCTTGAAACGGGAAGTATTCCAGCTAAGATTTAAAAAAAAACAAATTTCTAAGTACTTGAGATTTTCCAAGTATTTAAGAAAAAAGGCACTTCAGAACCTCTGAACCAACCTCCAGTTAGAAATGGTCAGAAGTTGCAAACTTGGCTCAACACATAACATTCAGTCAGAAGTTGGTTCTTCAGCAGCTACACCAACTCAGATTAGAGGTTGTAAACATGGTTCAGCATGCAATCTTTAAACAGAACATGGCCCTTTCAGCAAGTACGCAAGTTCATCCAGAGTTTGTTAGTAGAATGTAAAGAAGGAAGCAAATCCTGAAACTCCTTCAGAACCTACTAGAATCAGAAGATTAAGAGGTCAGAAGAGTGGGTATAATACTGAAGAAGAATCTCTAAGTCCAGAGTTTTCAGAGGCAGATCAAAAGAACATGCTGGAAAATATAGAAAACCCTCAGAATTTACTGGGAAAGCAAGAGGCCAAGGTCAGATCTTGGTTTGCATTGTTTTTTGGTAAAGCAGAACTGCTGGCTCAGGTTATAGGTAATGATGCAAAATCTCCTATTACAAGATTTCTAATTTTTGACAAATCTTATCACCATTTAATGCTCATTAATGCTCACAACCACTTTTTAGCATTTATCCAAGGGGTCTCTCCACGTGTGGCATAGTAACACCCTCATGCAGGTTTAGGCATGGATATATACGCCACTTTTCGCCTATGGGTATCACTTTCCCTTAATCTTTGCCTACTGTTCCAGCCTAGACTGAAAAGTTGTCCACCATCACAACTTTCCATAAACTTCCTTCAAGAACAAGTTAACACCTACTGCATAGTATTGGCTCCATTTAACGTTTAAAAATTCACAAAGCCTTGCCTATAAATATGCACCATTGTCCACTGAAAAAGAGTCGGGGTCCAAAATCCAGAAAAATTGCAAGAAGAAGAACAGAAAACTCTAGCAAGAAAACATTGTGAAACTCTGCCAAAATTCCTAGTGTTTCATAACTTTGAACTTCCTTCCTCCAAACTTCATTGATACCCAATTTACTTCCTGACTAAGAGAACGCCCATACAGTTTATGACCATACATATATATATATATATATATATATATATATATATATATATATATATATATATATATATATATATATATATATATATATATATATATATATATATATATATATATATATATATATATATATATATATATATATATATATATATATATATATCTTCTCCATCCACCCATTCAAAAAAGAACCTGTCCAGAACACCATTAGAGATAAAGCTAGCTCCAATTCATAGATTTTCTTCCAACAGTGAGGTAAGCACCTGCTGACTCACACCATGCTGCTAAGCATCATCAGCTTTACATGCTCAATAAACACAATGTAGATATCATGCTGCTGATGCTGTACATGTTTTGAGATTTTCACGCCTCTGTTTGTTTAAGTAGGAAGTGAATCAGTATAGAACATGCCTCTGACTTGTTGGTTCTGTCTTCGGAAAGCTATGACACCTGCTGAAAGTGCCTTAAGCATGTTTTCTGTTTTGGGGAGAAATAACCAAATTGAAGATGTTCTGACTAGCACAACAGGAAACCAAGTTCAGATTTTGACGCCAACACTTTCGAGACCTATTTTATTAATAATGATATCAGAACCTCTGAAACTTTTTGTATTCTCAGCAGGGTCAGAACTTCTGACTTCCCCACTAATAAACTTCTGTTTTGTAGCGCATAGGAGTCAGAACATCTGACCTTCCCACTAACAGGTTTTTGTTTTGTAGGGAACCAGAGTCAGAAGTTCTGACTCACACATTTTCACTAACAGGTTGATATCCTGCAGCAGGCCTGGGTCAGAACTTATGACTTCCTCTCAGCATCGCGCTAGCCCCCTCTCTCTTTCTCTTTTTCTTCCCCTTGTTGTTTTCTTTTCTTATTTATTTTTCTCGTTGAACCATCCCCATGTATAAATGTGTATCCCCCACCCCTAAATATTGTGATAGCGTAGGATTTTACATTTCTGCATTTTTATTGCTTTCAAATATAAATGTTAGCAATTAGGATATGTATGGCAAGATAAAATCAATGAAATAGAAAATCCTAATTCAAGATAAAAATGAATGCAATAAAACACACTTGCACACAAACACCCTTAAGGTATCTCCACTTGGTTGCCTAAATAAAAATGGCCATGGTATGCATGCAAAGTATCTTGGCAAAACAAAACAAAATAAGATCATAGTCCCTCGATGACGCTATCAAAAGGTTGCCTAAAACAAATGATCTTAGTCCCTCAAAACTTGCTAAGATGCTTGGCACCATTGCTATCATGGTCATATGATGACCCACGCCCATCCCGTTTAACATCCAAAGATAGGTTTGTCTACAAAAACAATGGTAAATCAACAATGTCAAAGGAATAAAAATGTGTAGGAAAGACTTTTGAGTAGGTAGATGCTTCTAGTTACTTGATCAAATTTGCAAAACAATCCTTGCTATTTTCAAACTATCACACACACATTTTCAGAACATTTCCAAACAACTTTTAAAACCATACAAAGCACCATTTCAAACAATTGAAAAAGCAAAGCAAGTGATCTAAAACAAGTAACTAAGAGCCCATGGAAAACCATGGATGAAAAGGGTGCTAGCACCTTCCCTTTTCATAATCTACCCCCCGAACACAAAACAATCTCAAAGGTCTTTCCGGTGCTTTTTTACCTTTCCTTTTGGATAAAATAAAAGTCGATGGCGACTCTTGCTAAACCGTAACATTTGCGAACACCAAACGCAAAACCTCAAGTCAGTTCTCCCACCGTATCATAGACGGTATAAATTAATTTTCCAGAATTTAATGAAAATGGACGTGGTAACTAAGTTTGAAGCGTAGATAATCATGGTTGTGTTATTTTGTCAAGATTGTGAAGTTTTAAGGACTAACTGGAATTGTGTTGGCTTGGAATGATTTATGAAAGTAACATTGTTTTAAATTGGTATGTTACTTGATTGTTGAATTATAATTGCAATGTATGTACAATTGTTGGTAATTCCTTATGTTGGAATATGTGGTATGTGTATGTTAAGGTCGGGAGTGGTCTTAATTGCATACAAGTGTTGATTGTACATTTCATAGCATGGTTGGTCTTGAAATAGAGACGGTGAAACTTTGGGTTCACAATTATCTAGACGTTGATCCTTGATTGGAAATAGACGTAGTGTCTTTGACCCGGAAAGGGAACATAGGCGGCGAAACTTTGGGTTCACAATTATCTAGACGTTGATCCTATGGTGGAAATACACGTAGTGGCTTTGATCCCATGTGGAAACATAAGCGGTGGAACTTTGGGTCCACAAGTCGGTACCGCATTTGCATTGGTTGCATTGAGTTGTGGGTCACTTGCATAATAATACATATTATTATGAGTTTAGGTGATTATGATTGTGAATGTGCGAGATTATGTGAATTGGGTGATAAAGAGGTAATTCTTGAATATGTTGGAATATGAATGTGTGAAAGTGGTTGTGTTTGAGATATATATATATATATATATATATATATATATATATATATATATATATATATATATATATATATATATATATATATATATATATATATATATTCAAGTATGGTAAATCCCTTTATTTATTGCTTTCCATTACTTTAAACTATATATTTCATGATTATTGGAATTCTCACCCTTCTGTTGGAATGATGCTTGATACGTCATCGCTCAGGTACCAAAGATGTTAGTGCGAGGCACAAGGATTAGCGGATGCATTTAGGCTTGTAGTCTGTTATGTTTTGGTTATTGAGTCGATGCTCTGGTAGTAACACTCGGGGGTTTAGTGTCCGCTTTCGAACTCATGTTTTGTATATGGATTATACTTGTATATAATCCTTTATTTTGATTATATTTTGATGTATGTATTATGAGACTTGATAACATGAATTGTGTATGAACCACGTGGCATGAATGCCTTATATGTTATATTTTGGTTCCTCCTTTTGGAGATGAAGTTATTTTGATTCCGTTGCGTTTGCACGAAAAAGAAAGTACATGCCATGAATGTATTATGTGATTAAATGATTAAAATGACGAATAAGTCATGTCCGTTTTTCTTGAATATGTGAATTGATATTGTGACACTCCTTCCGTGCAATTTTATTTTCTATGATTTTAATTATATCATTTAATTCGGGGTTTATTAGAAGGGGTGTTACAATAGTGGTATCAGAGCATGGTTAGTCAGTTGTCAGGTCTTAATGTTACTAATCCCATTGTATTTGGTTGTGTATCTGACGCGATCGATACTTTTGTGTTAAGCAGAAGCAGATGGTTACTGGAAGGAATGATAACGCGCTTGCTGAGGCTTTGCGATTGCTCGCGGGATCCTTGAATCAGAGGCCGCAAGCTAATCCTGTTCAGCCCGATGGAGGTGATGATGGTTTTCATGCTCTAGGAAAGTTTCAGAAAAATAATCCTCATACCTTCAAGGGAGAGCATGCACCTGAAGAAGCTCAAGAGTGGTTGAAGGCTGTAGAAAAGATTTTCCGAGTGATGAATTGTACCGATGCTCAGAAGGTGCAATTTGGAACTCACATGTTGGTGAAAGAGGCCGAAGATTGGTGGATTAACACTAGTCAGCGGTATGATGAAGAGAACATTGTGGTTACTTGGTCTATTTTCCGAGATGCATTCTTGGAGGACTACTTTCCTGAGGATGTTCGTAGGAAGAAAGGGGTGGAGTTTCTTGAATTGAAACAAGGAAACAGTACTGTTGCTGAGTATGCTGCTAAGTTCCAAGAGTTGATCAAGTATTGTCCTCACTATAATACCGTAAATGTCGAGAGATCCAAATGTCTTAAGTTTGTTAATGGTTTGAGGCCGGTTGTGAAGAAGGAGATTTCTTATCAGCAAATCACCCGCTTTGCTGAGTTAGTGAATAAGAGTCATATCTATGATGAGGATAGTTGAGAAAGTAGTGATTATTATAAGAACTTGCATGAGAGGAAAGGTAAGGGGCAATTGCGTCCTAAGCCTTATGAAGGAAAGGGAAAGCAACCAATGAATAGAGGAAAGAATCCTAGTGGGGGAGTGACTACTCCGATAAAATGTTTCAAGTGTGGGAAAGAGGGACATCGTTCTTTAGAATTTTGCCAAGGAATTGTGAAGTGTTTTAAGTGTGACAAAATAGTTTACAAAGCTATGGATTGTCGGGTTGGTTCTGTTGGGACTTGCTACAACTATGGTGAGCAAGGTCACGTTAGTACCAAATGCACAAATCCAAAGAAAGAGATTGGAAAGGTGTTCGCATTGTCTGGTTCCAAGATTTCGGCGGATGAGAGATTGATCAGAGGTACGTGTTTTATTCATAACGTGCCTTTGATTTCTATTGTTGATACGGGTGCAACTCATTATTTTATTTCATTGGATTGCGTTACGATATTGGGCCTCGTGTTATCTGACATGAGTAGGAGCATGGTGGTAGATACACCTGCGATGGGTTCAGTTTATACTTCATCTTTATGTTTAAAGTGTCCTTTGCGTATGTGTGGTAGAGATTTTGAGGTGGATCTTATATGTCTTCCATTGAGTCAGCTAGATGTTATTCTGGGTATGGACTGGTTGAGATCCAACCATGTCTATATTAACTGTTTTGCTAAAGCGATTCTTTTTCTCGAGTCCGAGAAAGAAGGTGGTTCGTTCTTGTATGTGCAACAGATGAAGAGGTGTGTTAGAGATGGAGCTGAACTGTTTATGTTGATGGCTAGCATGGATATTGGTGAAAGTAGAGTTGGAAAGGAATTTCCAGTTGTATGTGATTTTCCTGAATTGTTTCCAGAGGAAGTTACTGATTTACCTCTGGAACGTGAAGTAGAGTTTGCTATTGATTTGGTTCCTGGTACTAGCCTATTTCGATGGCTCCGTATCGGATGTCACCATCGAAATTGGGAGAACTAAAAAGCCAACTTGAAGAGTTACTTGATAAGAAGTTCATTCTTCCGAGTGTATCTCCGTGGGGTGCACCAGTGTTGTTAGTAAAGAAGAAAGAAGGTACGATGAGGTTGTGTGTGGACTATAGGCAGTTGAACAAGGTTACTATCAAGAACAAGTATCCGTTACCTAGAATTGATGACTTGATGGACCATTTGGTTGGTGCTTGTGTATTCAGTAAGATAGACTTGAGATCCGGTTATCATCAAATCCGTGTGAAGGCTAGTGATATTTAGAAGACGTCATTTAGGAAGAGGCATGGACACTATGAGTACTCCGTGATGCCTTTCGGTGTTACGAATGCACCTGGTGTGTTTATGGAGTATATGAATAGAATCTTTCATGATTATCTTGATAAGTTTGTGGTGGTCTTTATTGATGACATTCTTATCTATTCTAAGAGTAAAGTAGAGCATGCCGAGCACTTAGGAATTGTGATGTCAATTCTGAAAGAGAATCAGTTGTTTGCTAAACTTTCTAAGTGTGAGTTCTAGTTGGAGAAAGTGAGTTTTCTTGGTCATGTGATATCTCGCGGAGGTATTGCCGTGGATCTAACGAAGATTGAAGTCGTGTCCGAATGGGTAGCTCCTAAGTCTATTTTTGAGATACGAAGTTTTCTTGGTTTAGCTGGTTACTATCGTAAGTTCATTGAAGGTTTTTCCAAGTTAGCTTTGCCTTTGACACAGTTGACTAGAAAGGGTCAAGCGTTCGTGTGGACTACTCAGTGTGAAGATATCTTCCAAGAGCTTAAGAGGAGGTTGACTACTGCTCCTGTATTAATTCTACCTAATCCATCTGAGTCGTTTGTTGTGTATTGTGATGCTTCATTGATGGGGTTGGGCGGTGTGTTAATGCAAAATGGGCAAGTGGTGGCTTATGCTTCCAGGAAACTTAAAGTGCATGAGAGGAATTAGCTTACTCATGACTCGGAGTTGGCAGCTGTTGTTTTTGTGTTGAAAATTTGGAGGCATTACTTATTTGGATCGAGATTCGATGTTTTCAGTGATCATAAGAGTTTGAAATATTTGTTTGATCAGAAAGAGTTAAATATGAGGCAGAGGAGATGGTTGGAGTTCTTGAAAGATTATGATTTTAGTTTGAATTACCATCCTGGTAAGGCGAGCGTGGTTGTCGATGCTTTGAGTAGGAAATCATTACATATGTCTATGTTAATTGTGAAAGAATGGGAATTGCTTGAACAATTTCGCGACTTAAGTTTGGTTTGTGAAGAGACTTATTTTGGTGTGAAACTTGGTATGTTGAAACTTACAAGTGGGATCATGGATGAGATAAGAGAAAGATAAAAAGAGGACTTGGTTTTGGTTGACAAGTTGACTTTAGTTAACCAAGGTCAAGGTGGAGAGTTTAGAATTGATGAGAACGGAGTTCTGAGATGTCATGATCGAGTTTGTGTTCCTGATGTTGGTGATGTGAAAAAGAGGATCCTTGAAGAAGGACACCGAAGTTGATTGAGCATTCATCCTGGTGCCACAAAGATGTATCAAAATTTGAGAAAGTTGTTTTGGTGGCCTTGTATGAAGAAGGAGATAGCGGAATTTGTCTATTCATGTTTGGTTTGTCAAAAGTCCAAGATTGAGCATTAGAAGCCATCTGGATTGTTGCAACCTTTGTCTATTCCGAAATGGAAGTGGGATAGCATCTCCATGGATTTTGTTTCATGTTTACCGAGGACTCCGAGTAACCATGAGGCTATTTGGGTTATAGTGGATAGATTGACGAAATCTGCTCATTTTATTCCAATTCAAATGGATTACTCGATGGAGAGACTTGCGAAGTTGTATGTGGAAAGAATTATGTGTTTACATGGTATTCCGACGTGTATTGTTTCAGATAGATATCCTAGATTTACTTCTAGATTTTGGGAAGGTCTGCAAAGAGCATTGGGTACTAAATTGCATTTGAGTACCGCTTATCATCCAGAGACCGATGGCCAAACAGAAAGGACGATTCAATCACTTGAAGATATTTTGCGGGCATGTGTGTTGGAACAAGGAGGTTCATGGGTGAGTTAATTACCTTTGATTGAGTTTACCTATAACAATGGTTTTCATTCTAGTATAGGTATGGCTCCTTTTGAGACATTGTATGGAAGGCGTTGTAGGACACCTTTATGTTGGTACGGATCGGGAGAGAGTGCGATGGTTGGACTGGAGATTGTGCAACAAACTACGGATAAGATTAAGTTGATTAGAGAGAAGATGAAGATTTCTCAAAGTCGTAAAAAGAGATACCATGATAAGAGGAGGAAGCCTCTTGAGTTCAAGAAGGATGACCATGTGTTTTTGAGAGTGAATCCTACTACGGGTGTTGGTCGGGCAATTAAATCGCGGAAGTTGACACCTCGATTTATTGGTCCGTATAAAATTTCGGAGAGGGTTGGTAATGTGGCTTATAGGATTTCATTACCACCATCACTTTCAAATCTCCATGATGTGTTTCATGTTTCGCAACTGCGAAATTATATTGCGGATCCGCCACATGTAGTTCAAGTGGACGATGTGGAAGTTAGAGATGACCTAACCGTTGAGACTTTGCCGACAAGAATCGAAGATCGGAATGTGAAACAACTTAGATCAAAAGAGATTGTTTTGGTAAAGGTGGTGTGGGGTGGTTCGGCTAACTGAAACGTCACTTGGGAGCTAGAGAGTCGGATGATGGAATCATATCCCGAGTTGTTCGTTTAAGAGGTAATTTTCGAGGCCGAAAATCTTTTAAGTGGGGGAGAGTTGTATCACCCCGATTTAATTAATAGTATTTATATTATTATTATTATTATTATTTTCTATAAATTATCAATTGATATTTAATTTGGTAATTTGATAATTATTTATTCAGTTATTCGGTCCGATAGTTGATTATATCGATTTATTCGATTTATCGGTAAATAATTATTTTATATTATAATGATGTGTTTGATGGATGTTATTGGATAAATTTATGATAATTGATTAATTAAAGTATTTAATTAATTATATTAAGTTAAGTTAATTAAATAAACTAAATAAGTTTTATTAATATTATATATAAATGAAGTTACGTACAGTATATATATATATATATATATATATATATATATATATATATATATATATATATATATATATATATATATATATATATATATATATATATATATATATATATATATATATATATATATATATATATATATATATATATATATATATATATATATATATATATATATATATATTTATATTTATGTAGAACATACTGTTAGTTATATATAATATATAAGTTACATAATATATATGTTATATATAATATATCAGTAGGTTATATATAATATATATATGTTATGCATAAGCAGGAAGTACATAATATATATTATATGTATGTTAAACAAAGAGAAGAAGAAAAGAGAGTAAGTTATATTATTGCTTTCCATTACTTTAAACTATATATTTCATGATTATTGGAATTCTCACCCTTCTGTTGGAATGATGCTTTATACGGCATCACTCAGGTACCGATGATGTTAGTGCGAGGCACAAGGATTAGCGGATGGATTTAGGCTTGTAGTCCGTTATGTTTTGGTTATTGAGTCGATGCTCTGGTAGTAACATTCGGGGGTTTAGTGTCCGCTTTCGAACTCATGTTTTGTATATGGATTATACTTGTATATAATCCTTTATTTTGATTATATTTTGATGTATGTATTATGAGACTTGATAACATGAATTGTGTATGAACCATGTGGCATGAATGCCTTATATATTATATTTTGGTTCCTCCTTTTGGGGATGAAGTTATTATGATTCCGTTGTGTTTGCACGAAAAAGAAAGTACATGCCATGAATGTATTATGTGATTAAATGATTAAAGTGACGAATAAGTCATATCCGTTTTTCTTGAATATGTGAATTGATGTTGTGACACTCCTTCCATGCAATTTTATTTTCTCTGATTTTAATTATATCGTTTAATTCGGGGTTTATTAGAAGGGGTGTTACAATAGTAACTAGCCTCTCAATTTTTCTGGATCTTTTCACCTTATGTAATTTCTTCCCCTAACCATCCCTCAAAGTGCCTATGCAGATGCTCAAATATCCGCGTGTTCAACAACTTGATCTTCATCGGAGGCTTTGCAAAAGAAAAAATCAGTTCAACATCTCTTTTCATATATGGAAACGTTGGAAACTCTCCGCATGTTGAAGACATTTTTAAGATAGAACTAAAGAAAAATATTTTGAGTGTAGTTAGGATCATTCAACATCAATGATATTTATAGTTCACAGCAAAAATTTTAAAATAATAAAATAACAAAAACCTCTGTCCATTGCAGTGGCGGAGCCGTACTTAAATAATAAAATAACGAACGCATTCGTCCATTGCAGTGACATAGCCGTACTTAAATAATAAAATAACGAACGCCTCTGCATATTGCAGTGGTGGAATCGTACTTAAATAATAAAATAACGAGCGCCTCCGTCCATTGCAGTGGCAGAGCCGTACTTAAATAATAAAATAACAAACGTTTCCGTCCATTGCAGTGACAGAGCCGTACTTAAATCATAAAATAACGAACGCCTCCGCCCATTGCAGTGGTGGAACAATACTTAAATAATAAAATAACGAACGCCTCCGCCCATTGCAGTGGCAGAGCCGTACTTAAATAATAAAATAACAAACGTTTCCGTCCATTGCAGTGACGGAATCATACTTAAATAATAAAATAATGAATGTCTCCGCCAATTGCAGTGACGGAGCTGTACTTAAATAATAAAATAACAAAAGTCTCTGCCCATTGCAATGGCGGAACCGTATTTAATAATTTATGTTTATTTTATATTTTAATTTAAACAATTTTTATTTATTTAAGTATTTATTTATTACTATGATTATATTTATTTTAATTTTAATTTATTTTTAAATATTAATTTTAATATTAATTTTTATTTTAATTATAATTTTAATTTATTTTTAATATTATATTAAAAAAACGACATTATAACACCTCCGTCAACTCAATGGGTAAAAACTATATAATTTAAAAAACATCCGTCAATTCAATAGACAAAATCTTTTACTTCAATATTTTTTGTTTGAAAACATGGTATATTGACTATATATATATATATATATATATATATATATATATATATATATATATATATATATATATATATATATATATATATATATATATATATATATATATATATATATATATATATATATATATATATATATATTGAAATTCTTTTTAATTTGTTCTCTAGCGATGCCAACTGCTTGTACTGTATTTTGACTAATTTCTGACTGTAGTGTACGTACTTAGTTTGATGAGCATCGTACGTTAAGTATCTTACCTTTCCCTGTAACTGTGTATCAAACCAAATCTTGTCAGCAATAATATCTCAAAACTAAGGCAAAGTCGTTTTCTCACATTAGATTCAGGCACATGGTCTGGGTCACTCTATTAGTTGGAATTCAATTGTGTTTCTCACTATATTTCAAAATTTTAAAAATTAAAATCAATTGGATATCTATCTTTATTTCACATATTATTTCATACGAGATAGTTAATAAAATGTAACTAAATATTTTGTGAAATGTACTATTTATTGGTTTTAATATACTATTTTTTTTAGCATTAAGATTAGTTTTTATAATAATCATTTTGATGTTTATTTTATAGAAATTAAAATTAAATAATTTACATATTATATGGATTAATTGTAAAGAGTAAATTTATAGATTAACAAAGAATATCGAAGATTAAAACAAACAAAAAATATTTAAAAGACTGATTTTTTTATGGAGATTAAAATTAATTTTTTATTTATTTTAAAACTAAAAATTATTATAATTTATAATTCAAAAAGTACGCATTAGAAATGGAAAAAGTTGTACAACTTATTGATTTTTTTTTAGAAATCATGATGATTATCATGTTAGCAACTGGTATTAAATCTATTTTGACTTGAAAGGAAACAAAAGTAGATAAAGAAAAAAAAAGTAGATAAAGATATAAGTAATCAATTATTGTGTGATGTGATATTAAAAAAAAAAAATTGGAACTGAAAACGACATTCATTAATTCATTTAAGTTAACAAAATATATTAAATAATATAAATTTAAAATTATTATAAATCGAAAAGAAAAAAAGAATTTTGCAAACAAATTTACAATACTCATATTAATAACATATAATGATAAAATACTTACAAATGTGATAAAATTTACAAATATGATGAAATTGAAATGTTCGAAATACATATGTCTCTGAGTCTGCAGCACTGGCGATGTCAAAGTCATTGGTTGAGTATGCATAATCAAAACTAATTTGTCAATCTGAATCAAACAAACACCGCACCAAGATAAAAAACAAATAATACTGCAATAAGACGACGACCAACACATCGTTGCACTAAGATGGAAAAATTATAAAAAAAAACTAAAAATATATGTGAAATCAGTTACTTGAATGAAAAAAGAAATTCAAATGGGTGATTTTGAATAAAAATCGGCCTTATAATCACAATTCTTTAGTGGGTGAAGAACAAGAAAAAACAAGAATAGAAGAAAAAAGAAGGACAACCAAGGAGAGGAAATGTGTGTTACTCACACATGAAAATTTAATACTTGTTATAAATGGAATTGAGATTTCATATTAATTTTCTATTTATTATATATATTCTATAAATATGACTCATATTGTATTTGAAATATGTACTCAGAATATAAATAATAAAACATACTCTCTTCTTCTCTTTCTCTCTTCTATTGTTTTATTCAGTTTCATAACACGTTATCAGCACGAAACTCTTTTGTATATTTTTCTTTGTTTGTTTTAATTTCATAAAATATATTAGTTATTCTATTTATCATATCTTATTTGATTAGGATACTTCAATTTTGATTTCCATGCATCCCAAAAAGATTGAAAGAATAGTATTGAAATACCTCAGAAGAATTTCACAATAATTTTTTATTATATCAATCTAAAAATTTATAATATGCTCATAAAATGATTTTCATTCTAGAAGAATGACACAAATAATTTTAACGCATCCCAAAAGGATGATTATATCTTTTAGTTTATTGTTTATAACAAATAATTTTAGTGCATCCCAGAAGGATGATTATATACTTTTTAAATAATAGTTTATAACAAATAATTTTAACGCATCTCAGAATGATGATTATATTTTTCAAATAATTGTTTATAACAAATAATTTTAACGCACCCAAAAAGATGGTTATATTTTTTAGATCATTATTTATATCAAATAATTTTAACGCATCCCAAAAGGATGATTATATTTTTTAGATCATTGTTTATAGAAAATAATTTTAACGCATCACAAAAGAATAGTTATATTATTTTTAGATCATTGTTTATAAACTAATAATTTTCACGTATTCAGAAGAATGATTATATTTATTTAAGATTATTTTTTATAAATATGTATATTATTCTAAATTTTTTTCTCTAACATTTGATTGTGTTTGAAACTTCTTCAAATCTTGGTGTAAAATGTAGATATTTGTTGAAGAGTTAAGTCTTTTTTGAAATTTTAAGAAAGAAGAATATGTAGTCCTATTACTATTTTTAATATGAAAATTAATGGATTCCAATTCTTTTTCTAAATCTGAAATAATTCTTCTATATTCTATTAAATGTTTTCTTTCTTTGGTTAAGTACATATTGTCAGAGTGACTCGCAAGGAAGTATTTATGAAGAATATTTTTAATTTGTCTCATTACCATCATCATCGAAATTTATATCATTGTCTGAATTTGTTTGTGTATTTCCAAAGTTTTTAAAATTTATGATACATCTATGGTCTATTTTTTGGTGATCTCTCATTCTATAATGAACCTGAGAATGATTTCCATAAAAATATCCTTCAAAACAAACTAGGTAATAAGAATTAGATGTAAAAGTGTTTATTTCATGAATTAGACACCTTAATTCATGTTCTTCCATGTCTTTTTCTAATGTTGCTTGTAAATCTTCCAAAATTGTTTTTTCTTGAAAATGAGAAAATTTTAATTTTTTCAATGTTATCTTGATTAAATCCGAATAAGGAAATATTTGGAGTAAATAAGTTATCTTCGTATCAAAATTTTGGTTAAAAATTATTTCTGATGATTTTTTGCCTAAATTAGATACTGAATAATCAATTCCAAAATAACTTGAAAAATACTTTTGACTTGTAAAATTAGAATTTTCTATGTTTGGTTCCATATTAAAATTATTCAAAAATATGTTTTATGAAAAGATTTGATTTTAAATCTTATTCCTCCTTCCTATTGCAGGTTTCTTCGAGTATTATGATTTCTTAGTTACTTTATCTTAATAATTTTAGCTTATTTTAATGATTATTGAATAGTCCATGTTTAAGCTAAAAACTCACCTTTTCATCCCTCACTTACTACCACAGAGTTCTTCCCAGAGATTTCTCAATGTTTATGACCTAAGATCTAAAAATCTCCTCCTAGCTGTACTATTTTTCCCTCTTGGTACTTCTCCCCTAACGGATTCTTTCTTAGATTAATGATCACATTTAGTTCAAGCATGATTTACGTCTTTTGTTTGTGGTTTAAACATAGTTTAACAATAATCATAAACATAAACATAGATTATTAAGATTAAGCTACTAAAAAATCATACCTCTTAGAAGCAATAAGGAAGTCGAAATAAGGAATTTAATGTGAAAGTAGAAATTTATATATAGTAAGATGTATTGAAAAGAATTTTTATTGATTACATATTTTTGATTGTGTATATTTACAAACATGATGAGAACTTCCTTTTTTAGGCGAAGGGGAAATCTGTAGAGCTAATACATTATTGCCTCTATATTACGAAAGAATAAAGCACTATTTGCTATCCTTATCTAAAGCACTAATACCATTATAAAGTGAGAATATAATATGAAATTGAGAAGATAATTTCTTTTCATTATAATAGTGATAATATAATATGAGAATGTATAAAAATATGAAAGTGTATAAAATAATGATATGAGAGTATTTAATATGAGAGTGATGGATGGCATTTTAATAAACGTCTATAATAAATGAGGTAAGTAGATAAGTCATGTAGTATAATATTTAAATATATATGTGTAAGTGTAATAGTGTAATTAGATGTAATAATACGTAACAAAAATAACAAATGGTATAGGTGTAATGGGCGTAATAGTGACTGTGTTAATAATATAGAAAATATTTTTAAGCCCTTGAAAAGTAGATAAGTCATCTTTTATGATAATAATCTTGGTGTAAAATGTAGATATTTGTTGAAGAGTTAGGTCTTTTTGAAATTTTAAGAAAGAAGAATATGTAGTCCTATTACTATTTTTAATATGAAAATTAATTGATTCCAATTCTTTTTCTAAATCTGAAATAATTTTCTATATTCTATTAAATTTTTTCTTTCTTTGGATAAGTCCATATTGTAAGAGTGACTCGCAAGGAAGTATTTATGAAGAATATTTTTAATTTGTCTCATTACCATCTTCATCGAAATTTATATAATTGTCTGAATTTGATTGTGTATTTCCAAAGTTTTTAAAATTTATGATACATCTATGGTCTATTTTTTGGTGATCTATCATTCTATAATGAACCTGAGAATGATTTCCATAAAAATATCCTTCAAAAATATCTAGGTAATAAGAATTAGATGTAAACGTGTTTATTTCATGAATTAGACACCTTAATTCATGTTCTTCCATGTCTTTTTCTAATGTTGCCTGTAAATCTTCCAAAATTGTTTTTTCTTGAAAATGAGAAAATTTTAATTTTTTCAATATTATCTTGATTAAATCCGGATAAGATAATATTTGGAGTAAATAAGTTATCTTCGTATCAAAATATTGGTTAAAAATTATTTCTGATAATTTTTTGTCTAAATTAGATATTGAATAATCAATTCCAAAATAACTTAAAAAATACCTTTGACTTGTAAAATTAGAATTTTCTATGTTTGGTTCCATATTAAAATTATTCTAAAATATGTTTTATGAAAATATTTGATTTTAAATCTTATTCCTCCTTCCTATTACAGGTGTCTTCGATTATTATGATTTCTTAGTTACTTTATTTTAATAATTTTAGCTTATTTTTATGATTATTGAATATTCCATGTTTAAGCTAGAACCTCACCTTTTCATCCCTCACTTACTACCACAAAGTTCTTCCCAGAGACTTCTCAATGTTTATGACCTAAGATCTAAAAATCTCCTCCTAGCTGTACTATTTTTCCCTCTTGGTACTTCTCCCCTAACGGATTCTTTCTTAAATTAATGATCCCATTTAGTTCAAGCATGATTTACGTCTTTTGATTGTGGGTTAAACATAGTTTAACAATAATCATAAACATAAACATAGATTATTAAGATTAAGCTACTAAAAAATCATACCTCTTAGAAGTAATAAGGAAGGCGAAATAAGGAATTTATTATAAAAAGTAGAAATTTATATATAGTATGATTTATTGAAAAGCATTTTTATAGATTGCATATTTTTGATTGTGTATATTTACAAACATGATGAGAACTTCCTTTTTTAGGTGAAGGGGAAATCTGTAGAGATAATACATTTTGGCCTTTATATTACGAAAGGATAAAGCACTATTTGCTATCCTTATCTAAAGCACTAATACCATTATAAAGTGAGAATATAATATGAAATTGAGAAGATAATTTCTTTTCATTATAATAGTGATAATATAATATGAGAGTGTATAAAAATATGAAAGTGTATAAAATAATGATATGAGAGTATTTAATATGAGAGTATTTGAATTGTTGAGTGTTAAATATGAGAGTGATGAGTGACATTTTAATAAACGTCTATAATAAATGAGGTAAGTAGATAAGTCATGTAGTATAATATTTAAATATATAAGTGTAAGTGTAATAGTGTAATTAGATGTAATAATACGTAACAAAAATAACAAATGGTATAGGTGTAATGGGCGTAATAGTGAATGTGTTAATAATATAGAATAGTTTTTTAAGCCCTTGTAAAGTAGATAAGTCATGTTTTATGATAATAATCTTGGTGTAAAATGTAGATATTTGTTGAAGAGTAAGTCTTTTTGAAATTCTAAGATAGAAGAATATGTAGTTCTATTACTATTTTTAATATGAAAATTAATGGATTCCAATTCTTTTTCTAAATCTGAAATAATTCTTCTATACTCTATTAAATTTTTTCTTTCTTTGGATAAGTCCATATTGTAAGAGTGACTCGCAAGCAAGTATTTATGAAGAATATTTTTAATTTGTCTCATTACCATCTTCATCGAAATTTATATAATTGTCTGAATTTGATTGTGTATTTCAAAGTTTTTAAAATTTATGATACATCTGTGGTCTATTTTTTGGTGATCTATCATTCTATAATGAACCTGAGAATGATTTCCATAAAAATATCCTTCAAAAATATCTAGGTAATAAGAATTAGATGTAAACGTGTTTATTTCATGAATTAGACACCTTAATTCATGTTCTTCCATGTCTTTTTCTAATGTTGCCTGTAAATCTTCCAAAATTGTTTTTTCTTGAAAATGAGAAAATTTTAATTTTTTCAATATTATCTTGATTAAATCCGGATAAGATAATATTTGGAGTAAATAAGTTATCTTCGTATCAAATATTGGTTAAAAATTATTTCTGATAATTTTTTGTCTAAATTAGATATTGAATAATCAATTCCAAAATAACTTAAAAAATACCTTTGACTTGTAAAATTAGAATTTTCTATGTTTGGTTCCATATTAAAATTATTCTAAATATGTTTTATGAAATATTTGATTTTAAATCTTATTCCTCCTTCCTATTACAGGTGTCTTCGATTATTATGATTTCTTAGTTACTTTATTTTAATAATTTTAGCTTATTTTTATGATTATTGAATATTCCATGTTTAAGCTAGAACCTCACCTTTTCATCCCTCACTTACTACCACAAAGTTCTTCCCAGAGACTTCTCAATGTTTATGACCTAAGATCTAAAAATCTCCTCCTAGCTGTACTATTTTTCCCTCTTGGTACTTCTCCCCTAACGGATTCTTTCTTAAATTAATGATCCCATTTAGTTCAAGCATGATTTACGTCTTTTGATTGTGGGTTAAACATAGTTTAACAATAATCATAAACATAAACATAGATTATTAAGATTAAGCTACTAAAAAATCATACCTCTTAGAAGCAATAAGGAAGGCGAAATAAGGAATTTATTATAAAAAGTAGAAATTTATATATAGTATGATTTATTGAAAAGCATTTTTATAGATTGCATATTTTGATTGTGTATATTTACAAACATGATGAGAACTTCCTTTTTTAGGTGAAGGGGAAATCTGTAGAGATAATACATTTGGCCTTTATATTACGAAAGGATAAAGCACTATTTGCTATCCTTATCTAAAGCACTAATACCATTATAAAGTGAGAATATAATATGAAATTGAGAAGATAATTTCTTTTCATTATAATAGTGATAATATAATATGAGAGTGTATAAAAATATGAAAGTGTATAAAATAATGATATGAGAGTATTTAATATGAGAGTATTTGAATTGTTGAGTGTTAAATATGAGAGTGATGAGTGACATTTTAATAAACGTCTATAATAAATGAGGTAAGTAGATAAGTCATGTAGTATAATATTTAAATATATAAGTGTAAGTGTAATAGTGTAATTAGATGTAATAATACGTAACAAAAATAA
Source organism: Vicia faba (assembly GCA_948472305.1). NCBI lineage: Eukaryota > Viridiplantae > Streptophyta > Magnoliopsida > Fabales > Fabaceae > Vicia > Vicia faba. The sequence continues at coordinate 2,390 of CATIWC010002918.1, read as the reverse complement.
CAAATGGTATAGGTGTAATGGGCGTAATAGTGAATGTGTTAATAATATAGAATAGTTTTTTAAGCCCTTGTAAAGTAGATAAGTCATGTTTTATGATAATAATCTTGGTGTAAAATGTAGATATTTGTTGAAGAGTAAGTCTTTTTGAAATTCTAAGATAGAAAGAATATGTAGTTCTATTACTATTTTTAATATGAAAATTAATGGATTTCAATTCTTTTTCTAAATCTGAAATAATTCTTCTATACTCTATTAAATTTTTTCTTTCTTTGGATAAGTCCATATTGTAAGAGTGACTCGCAAGGAAGTATTTATGAAGAATATTTTTAATTTGTCTCATTACCATCTTCATCGAAATTTATATAATTGTCTGAATTTGATTGTGTATTTCCAAAGTTTTTAAAATTTATGATACATCTGTGGTCTATTTTTTGGTGATCTATCATTCTATAATGAACCTGAGAATGATTTCCATAAAAATATCCTTCAAAAATATCTAGGTAATAAGAATTAGATGTAAACGTGTTTATTTCATGAATTAGACACCTTAATTCATGTTCTTCCATGTCTTTTTCTAATGTTGCCTGTAAATCTTCCAAAATTGTTTTTTCTTGAAAATGAGAAAATTTTAATTTTTTCAATATTATCTTGATTAAATCCGGATAAGATAATATTTGGAGTAAATAAGTTATCTTCGTATCAAAATATTGGTTAAAAATTATTTCTGATAATTTTTTGTCTAAATTAGATATTGAATAATCAATTCCAAAATAACTTAAAAAATACCTTTGACTTGTAAAATTAGAATTTTCTATGTTTGGTTCCATATTAAAATTATTCTAAAATATGTTTTATGAAAATATTTGATTTTAAATCTTATTCCTCCTTCCTATTAGAGGTGTCTTCGATTATTATGATTTCTTAGTTACTTTATTTTAATAATTTTAGCTTATTTTTATGATTATTGAATATTCCATGTTTAAGCTAGAACCTCACCTTTTCATCCCTCACTTACTACCACAAAGTTCTTCCAGAGACTTCTCAATGTTTATGACCTAAGATCTAAAAATCTCCTCCTAGCTGTACTATTTTTCCCTCTTGGTACTTCTCCCCTAACGGATTCTTTCTTAAATTAATGATCCCATTTAGTTCAAGCATGATTTACGTCTTTTGATTGTGGGTTAAACATAGTTTAACAATAATCATAAACATAAACATAGATTATTAAGATTAAGCTACTAAAAAATCATACCTCTTAGAAGCAATAAGGAAGGCGAAATAAGGAATTTATTATAAAAAGTAGAAATTTATATATAGTATGATTTATTGAAAAGCATTTTTATAGATTGCATATTTTTGATTGTGTATATTTACAAACATGATGAGAACTTCCTTTTTTAGGTGAAGGGGAAATCTGTAGAGATAATACATTTTGGCCTTTATATTACGAAAGGATAAAGCACTATTTGCTATCCTTATCTAAAGCACTAATACCATTATAAAGTGAGAATATAATATGAAATTGAGAAGATAATTTCTTTTCATTATAATAGTGATAATATAATATGAGAGTGTATAAAAATATGAAAGTGTATAAAATAATGATATGAGAGTATTTAATATGAGAGTATTTGAATTGTTGAGTGTTAAATATGAGAGTGATGAGTGACATTTTAATAACGTCTATAATAAATGAGGTAAGTAGATAAGTCATGTAGTATAATATTTAAATATATAAGTGTAAGTGTAATAGTGTAATTAGATGTAATAATACGTAACAAAAATAACAAATGGTATAGGTGTAATGGGCGTAATAGTGAATGTGTTAATAATATAGAATAGTTTTTTAAGCCCCCTTGTAAAGTAGATAAGTCATGTTTTATGATAATAATCTTGGTGTAAAATGTAGATATTTGTTGAAGAGTAAGTCTTTTTGAAATTCTAAGATAGAAGAATATGTAGTTCTATTACTATTTTTAATATGAAAATTAATGGATTCCAATTCTTTTCTAAATCTGAAATAATTCTTCTATACTCTATTAAATTTTTTTCTTTCTTTGGATAAGTCCATATTGTAAGAGTGACTCGCAAGGAAGTATTTATAAAGAATATTTTTAATTTGTCTCATTACCATCTTCATCGAAATTTATATAATTGTCTGAATTTGATTGTGTATTTCCAAAGTTTTTAAAATTTATGATACATCTGTGGTCTATTTTTTGGTGATCTATCATTCTATAATGAACCTGAGAATGATTTCCATAAAAATATCCTTCAAAATATCTAGGTAATAAGAATTAGATGTAAACGTGTTTATTTCATGAATTAGACACCGTTAATTCATGTTCTTCCATGTCTTTTTCTAATGTTGCCTGTAAATCTTCCAAAAT
>CATIWC010002917.1:22500-27500 GCA_948472305.1 Vicia faba | reverse complement strand
GAACAACGCCGGTTCTGCCGCACTAGGCATGAAAACCAACCCGAGCAACGGGGCCAATTTTCCGAGCCACGCACACACGCGCGCGTCTCGTCCTCGTCCTCGTCCTCGTCCAAGTCCCAAGTCCCAATCGCGACATTTCGCGTCATTTCGCGCCGCGTTGCTTTTGCCCAAGGCAAAAATCACGTCGGATTGCGCCGTCCGTGACCACGACCGTCGCACCGCGCACCCCGATAAAATTTTGATCTTCGACCAACGGACGATTCGATGACGGGAACGCCAAAATTTGACATGATTTTGCGGCAAAACTTCGATCGCAACTCCCATGCCCCGCCGCCCGAACGTCCGTGACCAGGTCCGGACGAGCCACTCGGCCGGGGCACGGGCACCGCAAAATTTTAGCAAATTTTTTTCTTCGCCCAAAGAACGATTCGATGGTTGGAATGCCAATATTTTATTGGGTTGTGCGGCAAAACTTCGATCGCAACTTCGATTCCGTCGACGGGACCATCCGTGGCATGCCACGGACCTTCCGTGTGGCCGGCACGGGCACGCAAAATCCAGCCAAATTTTGAATTTTTTTTATCAAGAACGCTCGATTCGATGATGAAAATTCGATATTTGGATTGGATTTTGTGCGGGGGGTTGATGGATTTGCCATTGGAATCGTTTGGAACACCCATGGGCATGTTCCGTCTAGGCAGCATGTGGCCTGGCCTGGGCGTGGCCTGGCCTGGGCGTGGCAAGGCCCCAGGCGGACCAGGCAAGGGCCTCCCCCTATATATGTTGAACTGAAATCCTCACTTTGCCACCAAATTGGTCCCTTTTTCCCTGTAGACATAAATTTCTAGTTTGATGACTTAGACTTCGAATTTTTTCTTGATTTTTTGCATGCTCTTTAAACACAATATAAGAACCCCTCCCACCAAAAATTAGAATTTTTCGACTTCGGATGAATTAATTATGAATTTTCTAAGCGCCGGATTTTCAAGAACGGGGAGCGGAGGCAAACGCGCCTTAGGAATGGAATTTCCCGATGATTTTTTGCATGGACATCTCAAATAACACATAGAAGGGATCTGCAAAGTTTCGTAGCGTTTCGATAACGTCTCGATTTATTTTGAATTTTCGTCCGAAACGCGTGTAATTGAGTTTTTTTCAAGGGGCGGAAGCAAACAAACGTCGGGCTACGGAATGAGTTCCGGTCTGGAATTTTTCATGCATTAATCTGCCACCAAATTGAGATGGCATGCCAAGTTTCATGCCATTCGGGCGATCCCTCGATATATTTCGGCTTTTCGCGTGTCGGGCCCCCGTGCGGTTTTTCCGACGGGAGCGGAGGCAAACGCGCCTTAGGGGAATAATCTCCCGATGGATTTTTGCATGCACTTCCCAAATAACACATTGAGAGTGTCCAAGGAGTTTCGTAGCGTTTCGACAAGCCCTCGGTCTACTTTCAATTTCCGACCGGAAACGCGTGCGTGTGCGGTTTCTCCATGAACGGGAGCGGAGGCAAACGCGCCTTAGGGGAATAATCTCCCGATGAATTTTTGCATGGAAGTCCCAAATAACACATAGAAGGGATCTGCAAAGTTTCGTAGCGTTTCGACAATTTTGAATTTCCGGCCCGAACGGGCCCCCGTGCGGTTTTTCCGACGGGAGCGGAGGCAAACGCGCCTTAGGGGAATAATCTCCCGATGGATTTTTGCATGCACTTCCCAAATAACACATTGAGAGTGTCCAAGGAGTTTCGTAGCGTTTCGACAAGCCCTCGGTCTACTTTCAATTTCCGACCGGAACGCGTGCGTGTGCGGTTTCTCCATGAACGGGAGCGGAGGCAAACGCGCCTTAGGGGAATAATCTCCCGATGAATTTTTGCATGGAAGTCCCAAATAACACATAGAAGGGATCTGCAAAGTTTCGTAGCGTTTCGACAATTTTGAATTTCCGGCCCGAACGGGCCCCCGTGCGGTTTTTCCGACGGGAGCGGAGGCAAACGCGCCTTAGGGGAATAATCTCCCGATGGATTTTTGCATGCACTTCCCAAATAACACATTGAGAGTGTCCAAGGAGTTTCGTAGCGTTTCGACAAGGCCCTCGGTCTACTTTCAATTTCCGACCGGAACGCGTGCGTGTGCGGTTTCTCCATGAACGGGAGCGGAGGCAAACGCGCCTTAGGGGAATAATCTCCCGATGAATTTTTGCATGGAAGTCCCAAATAACACATAGAAGGGATCTGCAAAGTTTCGTAGCGTTTCGACAATTTTGAATTTCCGGCCCGAACGGGCCCCCGTGCGGTTTTTCCGACGGTGAGCGGAGGCAAACGCGCCTTAGGGGAATAATCTCCCGATGGATTTTTGCATGCACTTCCCAAATAACACATTGAGAGTGTCCAAGGAGTTTCGTAGCGTTTCGACAAGCCCTCGGTCTACTTTCAATTTTCCGACCGGAACGCGTGCTGTGTGCGGTTTCTCCATGAACGGGAGCGGAGGCAAACGCGCCTTAGGGGAATAATCTCCCGATGAATTTTTGCATGGAAGTCCCAAATAACACATAGAAGGGATCTGCAAAGTTTCGTAGCGTTTCGACAATTTTGAATTTCCGGCCCGAACGGGCCCCCGTGCGGTTTTTCCGACGGGAGCGGAGGCAAACGCGCCTTAGGGAATAATCTCCCGATGGATTTTTGCATGCACTTCCCAAATAACACATTGAGAGTGTCCAAGGAGTTTCGTAGCGTTTCGACAAGCCCTCGGTCTACTTTCAATTTCCGACCGGAACGCGGTGCTGTGTGCGGTTTCTCCATGAACGGGGAGCGGAGGCAAACGCGCCTTAGGGGAATAATCTCCCGATTGAATTTTTGCATGGAAGTCCCAAATAACACATAGAAGGGATCTGCAAAGTTTCGTAGCGTTTCGACAATTTTGAATTTCCGGCCCGAACGGGCCCCCGTGCGGTTTTTCCGACTGGGGAGCGGAGGCAAACGCGCCTTAGGGGAATAATCTCCCGATGGATTTTTGCATGCACTTCCCAAATAACACATTGAGAGTGTCCAAGGAGTTTCGTAGCGTTTCGACAAGCCCTCGGTCTACTTTCAATTTCCGACCGGAACGCGTGCGTGTGCGGTTTCTCCATGAACGGGAGCGGAGGCAAACGCGCCTTAGGGAATAATCTCCCGATGAATTTTTGCATGGAAGTCCCAAATAACACATAGAAGTGGATCTGCAAAGTTTCGTAGCGTTTCGACAATTTTGAATTTCCGGCCCGAACGGGCCCCCGTGCGGTTTTTCCGACGGGAGCGGAGGCAAACGCGCCTAGGGGAATAATCTCCCGATGGATTTTTGCATGCACTTCCCAAATAACACATTGAGAGTGTCCAAGGAGTTTCGTAGCGTTTCGACAAGCCCTCGGTCTACTTTCAATTTCCGACCGGAACGCGTGCGTGTGCGGTTTCTCCATGAACGGGAGCGGAGGCAAACGCGCCTTAGGGGAATAATCTCCCGATGAATTTTTGCATGGAAGTCCCAAATAACACATAGAAGGGATCTGCAAAGTTTCGTAGCGTTTCGACAATTTTGAATTTCCGGCCCGAACGGGCCCCCGTGCGGTTTTTCCGACGGGAGCGGAGGCAAACGCGCCTTAGGGGAATAATCTCCCGATGGATTTTTGCATGCACTTCCCAAATAACACATTGAGAGTGTCCAAGGAGTTTCGTAGCGTTTCGACAAGCCCTCGGTCTACTTTCAATTTCCGACCGGAACGCGTGCGTGTGCGGTTTCTCCATGAACGGGGAGCGGAGGCAAACGCGCCTTAGGGGAATAATCTCCCGATGAATTTTTGCATGGAAGTCCCAAATAACACATAGAAGGGATCTGCAAGTTTCGTAGCGTTTCGACAATTTTGAATTTCCGGCCCGAACGGGCCCCCGTGCGGTTTTTCCGACGGGAGCGGAGGCAAACGCGCCTTAGGGGAATAATCTCCCGATGGATTTTTGCATGCACTTCCCAAATAACACATGAGAGTGTCCAAGGAGTTTCGTAGCGTTTCGACAAGCCCTCGGTCTACTTTCAATTTCCGACCGGAACGCGTGCGTGTGCGGTTTTCTCCATGAACGGGAGCGGAGGCAAACGCGCCTTAGGGGAATAATCTCCCGATGAATTTTTGCATGGAAGTCCCAAATAACACATAGAAGGGATCTGCAAAGTTTCGTAGCGTTTCGGACAATTTTGAATTTCCGGCCCGAACGGGCCCCCGTGCGGTTTTTCCGACGGGAGCGGAGGCAAACGCGCCTTAGGGGAATAATCTCCCGATGGATTTTTGCATGCACTTCCCAAATAACACATTGAGAGTGTCCAAGGAGTTTCGTAGCGTTTCGACAAGCCCTCGGTCTACTTTCAATTTCCGACCGGAACGCGTGCGTGTGCGGTTTCTCCATGAACGGGAGCGGAGGCAAACGCGCCTTAGGGGAATAATCTCCCGATGAATTTTTGCATGGATAGTCCCAAATAACACATAGAAGGGATCTGCAAAGTTTCGTAGCGTTTCGACAATTTTGAATTTCCGGCCCGAACGGGCCCCCGTGCGGTTTTTCCGACGGGAGCGGAGGCAAACGCGCCTTAGGGGAATAATCTCCCGATGGATTTTTGCATGCACTTCCCAAATAACACATTGAGAGTGTCCAAGGAGTTTCGTAGCGTTTCGACAAGCCCTCGGTCTACTTTCAATTTCCGACCGGAACGCGTGCGTGTGCGGTTTCTCCATGAACGGGAGCGGAGGCAAACGCGCCTTAGGGGAATAATCTCCCGATGAATTTTTGCATGGAAGTCCCAAATAACACATAGAAGGGATCTGCAAAGTTTCGTAGCGTTTTGACAATTTTGAATTTCCGGCCCGAACGGGCCCCCGTGCGGTTTTTCCGACGGGAGCGGAGGCAAACGCGCCTTAGGGGAATAATCTCCCGATGGATTTTTGGCATGCACTTCCCAAATAACACATTGAGAGTGTCC
>CATIWC010002917.1:0-2500 GCA_948472305.1 Vicia faba | reverse complement strand
ATTGAGTTTTTTTCAAGGGGCGGAAGCAAACAAACGTCGGGCTACGGAATGAGTTCCGGTCTGGAATTTTTCATGCATTAATCTGCCACCAAATTGAGATGGCATGCCAAGTTTCATGCCATTCGGGCGATCCCTCGATATATTTCGGCTTTTCGCGTGTCGGGCCCCCGTGCGGTTTTTCCGACGGGAGCGGAGGCAAACGCGCCTTAGGGGAATAATCTCCCGATGGATTTTTGCATGCACTTCCCAAATAACACATTGAGAGTGTCCAAGGAGTTTCGTAGCGTTTCGACAAGCCCTCGGTCTACTTTCAATTTCCGACCGGAACGCGTGCGTGTGCGGTTTCTCCATGAACGGGAGCGGAGGCAAACGCGCCTTAGGGGAATAATCTCCCGATGAATTTTTGCATGGAAGTCCCAAATAACACATAGAAGGGATCTGCAAAGTTTCGTAGCGTTTCGACAATTTTGAATTTCCGGCCCGAACGGGCCCCCGTGCGGTTTTTCCGACGGGAGCGGAGGCAAACGCGCCTTAGGGGAATAATCTCCCGATGGATTTTTGCATGCACTTCCCAAATAACACATTGAGAGTGTCCAAGGAGTTTCGTAGCGTTTCGACAAGCCCTCGGTCTACTTTCAATTTCCGACCGGAACGCGTGCGTGTGCGGTTTCTCCATGAACGGGAGCGGAGGCAAACGCGCCTTAGGGGAATAATCTCCCGATGAATTTTTGCATGGAAGTCCCAAATAACACATAGAAGGGATCTGCAAAGTTTCGTAGCGTTTCGACAATTTTGAATTTCCGGCCCGAACGGGCCCCCGTGCGGTTTTTCCGACGGGAGCGGAGGCAAACGCGCCTTAGGGGAATAATCTCCCGATGGATTTTTGCATGCACTTCCCAAATAACACATTGAGAGTGTCCAAGGAGTTTCGTAGCGTTTCGACAAGCCCTCGGTCTACTTTCAATTTCCGACCGGAACGCGTGCGTGTGCGGTTTCTCCATGAACGGGAGCGGAGGCAAACGCGCCTTAGGGGAATAATCTCCCGATGAATTTTTGCATGGAAGTCCCAAATAACACATAGAAGGGATCTGCAAAGTTTCGTAGCGTTTCGACAATTTTGAATTTCCGGCCCGAACGGGCCCCCGTGCGGTTTTTCCGACGGGAGCGGAGGCAAACGCGCCTTAGGGGAATAATCTCCCGATGGATTTTTGCATGCACTTCCCAAATAACACATTGAGAGTGTCCAAGGAGTTTCGTAGCGTTTCGACAAGCCCTCGGTCTACTTTCAATTTCCGACCGGAACGCGTGCGTGTGCGGTTTCTCCATGAACGGGAGCGGAGGCAAACGCGCCTTAGGGGAATAATCTCCCGATGAATTTTTGCATGGAAGTCCCAAATAACACATAGAAGGGATCTGCAAAGTTTCGTAGCGTTTCGACAATTTTGAATTTCCGGCCCGAACGGGCCCCCGTGCGGTTTTTCCGACGGGAGCGGAGGCAAACGCGCCTTAGGGGAATAATCTCCCGATGGATTTTTGCATGCACTTCCCAAATAACACATTGAGAGTGTCCAAGGAGTTTCGTAGCGTTTCGACAAGCCCTCGGTCTACTTTCAATTTCCGACCGGAACGCGTGCGTGTGCGGTTTCTCCATGAACGGGAGCGGAGGCAAACGCGCCTTAGGGGAATAATCTCCCGATGAATTTTTGCATGGAAGTCCCAAATAACACATAGAAGGGATCTGCAAAGTTTCGTAGCGTTTCGACAATTTTGAATTTCCGGCCCGAACGGGCCCCCGTGCGGTTTTTCCGACGGGAGCGGAGGCAAACGCGCCTTAGGGGAATAATCTCCCGATGGATTTTTGCATGCACTTCCCAAATAACACATTGAGAGTGTCCAAGGAGTTTCGTAGCGTTTCGACAAGCCCTCGGTCTACTTTCAATTTCCGACCGGAACGCGTGCGTGTGCGGTTTCTCCATGAACGGGAGCGGAGGCAAACGCGCCTTAGGGGAATAATCTCCCGATGAATTTTTGCATGGAAGTCCCAAATAACACATAGAAGGGATCTGCAAAGTTTCGTAGCGTTTCGACAATTTTGAATTTCCGGCCCGAACGGGCCCCCGTGCGGTTTTTCCGACGGGAGCGGAGGCAAACGCGCCTTAGGGGAATAATCTCCCGATGGATTTTTGCATGCACTTCCCAAATAACACATTGAGAGTGTCCAAGGAGTTTCGTAGCGTTTCGACAAGCCCTCGGTCTACTTTCAATTTCCGACCGGAACGCGTGCGTGTGCGGTTTCTCCATGAACGGGAGCGGAGGCAAACGCGCCTTAGGGGAATAATCTCCCGATGAATTTTTGCATGGAAGTCCCAAATAACACATAGAAGGGATCTGCAAAGTTTCGTAGCGTTTTGACAATTTTGAATTTCCGGCCCGAACGGGCCCCCGTGCGGTTTTTCCGACGGGAGCGGAGGCAAACGCGCCTTAGGGGAATAATCTCCCG